>VYXH01007717.1:1566976-1587520 GCA_013397275.1 Burhinus bistriatus | reverse complement strand
TTCCGATTTTTAGATGTCTTTTACCATGTGTAATATCTCTTCAATAAGATCAGCAAAAATAAATAAGAGAATGTATGACTAATGATAATGTTGTGAAAAAAGATTGTTTCAAGCTGTGTGGACGGCCTCGTATCATCTATTTATGGCAGAGAGAGGATCTGATTTCCTCTGGGCCGCATTGAACAACTTTAACTGTTATGGTGCCTTTTTTCTTCCGGTATCCGTGGTTGTACACTCGCCAAGTTCGGAACAGCTAAATCATGATTCTCCAGATAGTCTGCTTTACTACAGTCCTTGTTCCCACAGCGGGCTCATTCTCCACAGAAAAAAGATGATGATCGTATGAAAAAAACACAATCTATCTTAATTCAGCCTTTCCTGGCATGCTTAAAATAATTTTTTTTGTATGTGTGATTTTGTAGATATCCCTTTTAAGCAGTTTGTAGAAAACTTAAATTCCATTGCACTGAGTCCACATGGGTCATTAAGCTCTGGAGCTTGCAGGTCCACAGCAGATACGTGGCACTTGGACTGACGGAGTGACTGATAACAGTAGGAGTTTGTCATTCTTCAGACCAGCTCTAGAAGACCTTTTCTGACAGGAAACCAGGGACTCAGATTTCTTGCGCTTCCTTCCAGATTCTAGAGGGGATTGTGTTTTCGTAGGCACAGACTTCTGCATCTTCTTTCCCAAGTGTAATTCCAGCTACATAATCTTCTGCAACTTTTTTTTTTGACCCACTCCTGGTGTTACCTGCCAAATCAGTAGGTCTTGCTGATCCATTAACAGTCTACTTTACACTTCTCATCCTAGTCCTGCTTTCTCAGCTTGTCCCAGCTCTCACTGCTGTTTGCTTTTTCACTGTCATCTCTTGTCCAGCCATCCACGTTTGTTTTCCTTAGTCTTCCTCTGATCTCTCTCCCTTCATTACACCTTGGATAGCATCTCAATCCTCATCTCCCTCTCATAATTCCAGATCCTAATTTCTTCACGCGGCTCCCTGATAGATTTGTTTTTATGGCCCAGTTCTTTTGATCTGTTGTGTCCCATTTCTGTTCTGCACACAGCAGGTCCGTTTCCCCTTCCTCTTATCTGTTCTTCCCAAGCCACTGTTTTGTGGCATAAGTAACTAGTTCTTGTTTTCTCTTAGTTCTCTCCTTACCTCCCAATATCAACTCCTAGTTTCCAGTGCATTTATACAGTTCCAATCTGTTTTCCTGAGTGCTACAGCCTTGTTGCTTATCCAGTGCTAGTTACAGCTTCTACCCCTGCTTTTCCTTCGGCCCTACATATTTACCTCCTTATTCCAAACTTTCCTTTTCTCTCCTCTGCATCTGAGTTGGAAAGTTTTGTTCTCCACGCTGCCTGCCAGGACAATCACTGTGAACTCAGCAGGTGCAGGTTCCTCGCTCTTAGTTGCGGGGAATGGGGAAAGTCCAATTTATGCATGTAGCTATGAGCTGGAGAGATGAACCTACTTAGTGGCTTGATGGGAGGGAAATACATAATATGTTATGCACTGGGTACGTGGAATTCTCACAAGGTGAATTATTAACTGTTCCTTTTGAACACTTAGGAATTGCAGTTTTTCAATTTTTTAACTTAGTAAACATTGGGTGATTAAGTAGATTGAAATAGTTCTGAATATAAGCGTAGCAATGATGTTCTTTTTCTATAACTGCCTTTAGAAAGAATTTTGGCTGGTTTGGTGTAAAGTGAGAGAAAGATGGGGCAGAGAGCATGAAAAATTTCAGCCTAAGCAGTTAGCTGCATCTTGCTGTAAATACTGGATTTAGACTCTCTAATGGGCAGCATAGCAGTAAATCGTGAAAGCTTGCATGTAATAAAGCACACTGGCATTTGGGCATCTTGAGACAAAGATCACTCATTGGCCAGTGTTTTGTCCTCCACAGCCAACAACCAAACTCTTCATTGATGGGAAGTTTGTTGAGTCCAAAACTACTGAATGGATTGATATCCACAACCCGGTAAGTGAAACGGCCTCAGCTTATGCATTAGCGATCACTGTGCAACAAGAGTCTGTGCCTCTGTTCAGGCGTTTGACAAAAGGAGAAAGTATATACATTTCTTGAGAAAGGCTTAGACCTGGAGCTTAAGATGGATTTAGCACTGTGTAATTGCTTCTCAATTTCCTTTTCACATGAAATGTCAGTCTTAGGAAAGCGATGACCTCCTTTATCTCCCCTGTGTAGTAAAACCCTGATCTCTGGAAAGGAAGCTTAAACCCCACTTACATTTTCTTTTTGCTCATAGAAAGGCTCTGTGATTAGTATGTCAAATTTCTGAACGGTTTCTTTCACCCTGTATGTGAAATCAACCGGGTGTGATTTGATGCTAGCTGAATGTGAAGTCCTGGTAGGGACTGATTTCAGTTTCAGACCAAGGTAAAAAGTCCTGACACCTGAAGCTCATCTCCTTTCAGAGAGCTTCTATCTGTAAGCCACAATATTCACAGTGAATTCAGAGGTTGGGTGCTATGCAGTGCAAAATAATCTTAGATTAGTTGCACTTGTGCTTGTCTGAGTCCTCCACCAAAGACAAATGGAATTGAGCTTGCACTCAGAATTCTGACCCTTCTGACCCCCCCAGTAAGCATTTGGACAGCTGTTTCTAAAACTTCTAAAACTTTCTGTAAAGCCCTATTTTTATTTGCTTTGTGGAAGCGATCAGAGCAGCAAGCCTTGTTCGTGAAGCTCATTTGGTCTCTATGTGGCGACCAATCTTCATGTTTAATTTTCTTTCTCTTGAGTAGTTTCCCTCTTAGTGATGTACCTGATGCTTTTGTCATGTCAAAGCAGACTTAATTTTTAAGAGTACATTAGAAGGAGGTTAAACTGGCAAAGGAAAGCTTTTAAAGTTAAAATACTGTAGAACTAAGGTTGCTTGTAAAAATCTTACTTTGGCCTAGTGATCTAGGTAAACTAACATCAGTGCCAACTGCACAGTCATGTACTGCTTTTTCCAAAGGAACCTTGCCTCATTTAATGCACAAGAGGGACATCAGCTGAGCCAAGATGATGCAGAGGGAAAAGGCCACAGTCCGCAGAAACCTTTGCTTTATACTCTCTAGAAGCTGCAAGAGAGACAAGTCACTTCAACTCTAAGTTGGAAATCAGCACTGCATTTGCAGCTTTCCGGATGCCTGATCTGAGATGTGTAGAGTGCAGGTTTTCAGAACTATTCCAGTTGTAGCCCAGGCCTTTTGTGTGCACCAAGGAAGGAGTCTCTTTTGTCCTCTCCCCTGAGCAGTACAGCTCGTTGTAGAACAAGGATTTTAGGTGTGTGGTGTGAAAGGATTGTTGAATGGTTGGCAGGGAGGACAGCTGGAAAAAGTTGAGTTTTGATGCAGTTTGTTTTTTCCTTCAGGCCACAAATGAAGTGGTTGGCCGTGTACCAAAAGCCACAGCCAGTGAGATGGAGGCAGCTGTGGCTTCTTGCAAAAAGGCGTTTTGGAACTGGTCAGAAACATCTGTTTTGAGTCGCCAGCAAATCTTCCTGCGTTATCAACAACTCATCAAAGACAATCTGGTGAGACACCACGGCTGTGTGCGATGGCTGTTGCTGAATGCATTGCAGTTGACTTTAGGAATTAAATTGGGAGGCTCAGGGGTTACTGTGTTCTTGATGAGGCACTGTTGCTATGATTGAGGAGCCAACGAGACACTGTCATTCAGAGGTGTAGCAAAGCACTGTCCAAGCAAATGGGGACAGAGAGGCAGTGCTTGTTAGGGAATATTATTCTGCATTTGTTCCTTTACCAAAAGACCATGAGAGAAACTTTAAGCCTTGATGGAGAATGTGCCAGTTGCCAAAGACAAGTGGGACAAGAATGTTACTATGACTTTGGATTCCCCAGATTGCTTTTTCTGTGTGTCTGTGGTGTAACATGTGAAAGCTGTAGAATAGTAAGCCAACCCACAGTTGACTTTTCTAAAATGTCACCCGTGTGCCTTATTGGCTTCTTATCTATAAGAAGCAAATCAATCAGTGTAGGCTTTCCCATGTTCCACTCGGTCTTCATTGTGATGTTCAACTCTTTGTTAAACTCTTATCTCTGCACCCTGTTGCATGGGCAGGCACTTTTCTAATGTTCATAAACCTTATCTTTTCCATTTTCAGAAAGAAATTTCAAAACTCATCACCTTCGAGCAAGGGAAGACCCTGGCTGATGCTGAGGGAGATGTGTTCCGAGGCCTCCGTAAGCTGCTGGCTCCTCCTGTTAAAAAAGGGTCTTTGAGAACCTATAGGAATGGAGGAGGTCTCCTGAGCAACTGATTGCTCTGGAAAGTCTGTACATGTAGCTCCCTTCGTAGCCTCCTTCTGAAAGAAAAGGGGCAATTGTAACTGTAACCTGGAAAGTTCCCTTAGATTGAGTTACCCTAAATCACTTCTAAGATCCTTCCTTTTCCTAGGACGGACTACAAATTGCTGTAAAGGGATAAGAACTTCTCACTTGTGCTCAGATGTCTAAGGTTGAGGCCCAGGTGGTACACTAATACTATACCTGTGCTTCTTTTACCGGGGCTGTTGTGTCTGTGCTCATATCACAGTGACATAAAATGCACTTGAGAGAATCCATTCACAGTGAACTCACAGTGCTTGGCAGAGCAAAGGTATTTTCTGGAGCACAATGAGTTTTAAGTTGTGGGAAAAGACCCTAGAAGAAAGACTTAGGTCAAGGCAGTGGTGAGAAGGGAGTTTGGGGACTGGTTGTTAACAGATCATCCAGTGGCGTATTGCCCTTTCTGCTGCAGAGGTGGTTGAACATGCTTGCAGTGTGACATCCCTCATACTGGGAGAGACCATGCCCTCCATCACTAAAGACATGGACACTTATACCTACCGTCTGCCTCTTGGTGTGTGCGCTGGAATTGCACCGTTCAATTTCCCAGCCATGATTCCTCTTTGGATGTTCCCCATGGCTATGGTATGTGGAAACACCTTCTTGATGAAACCATCTGAGCGTGTACCAGGAGCACTCATGTTCCTTGCCAAGCTGTTTCAGGATGCCGGTGCCCCCGATGGGACCCTGAATATCATCCATGGACAGCATGAAGGTAATAATAGCCCTTGGGAGATGGCTGGAGTGCTTAAGTGTTGTGGTGTATGTTCAGTAGAGGTACTAAAGAAGTTGAAGAGTCTGATACTACTGCTGTTATCTGGACAGATATTTCACCCCTCTTGATGGAGGGGAGGTGACTGGGAGATTCTCTGCCATCTTACACCAAATCAGTCAGGACATATGGTGGACAGAATTTTGGGGGCTGGGGTCAGAGTTCTCAAGGCATGTAAGTGCTCAAACTCTATTTAGCCACCTAAGCTCCAACTGAAATAAGCAGATAAATCATCTTGATTTCACAAGGTAGCCTAAACAAGAATTAAATGCCTCACTGAATATGGAGTGGATGCCAGTATTTTAGCTCCTAATCAGAACACAAGGATACAAATAGACAACAGTGACTTTGCTTCAGCATCGCCTGGGCACCTTGGGAGATGCCCAGAGCATGAAGAGATGGCAGAGAGCTGGGTGTATGAGCACAGGGGCAGGACTACACATGCTGATAAATTAGTGGAGAGATGCATGGACAGACAGTAGGGGAAATCAAATGTAGGAAACACAGAGGCAGGAATTTAGATAAGAAGAAATATATATAGATTTCGCACTGTGGGGATGGGGACAGAGGGAAGCATTTGTGCACCACAGTATATAATGTATTATTTCCTATTTGAAGCTGTGAATTTCATTTGTGACCATCCGGATATCAGAGCAATCAGCTTTGTGGGATCTAATCAGGCTGGCGAGTACATCTATGAGAGAGGATCCCGGCATGGCAAGAGAGTCCAGGCCAACATGGTAATGCCTCTGAATGGAGCACACTTCAGCACATAGACTGCTTCTGTCTCCTGTGAATGTTAAGAGAGATCACGCCACTCAGCAGCAGAAGTTGACTTTGCTACTGATAGTTAAGTGAGGAGGCCGCTCTTCTTGCCAGCCTCTTGGTAGCAGAGTCATAGCTACTATATGAAGGTGTTGCCAGAGAACCAGAGAAGAAGTGGGCAGGGGTGGTTAAAGAGAGACTGTGTATGTGTTATATTTCAGGGAGCCAAGAACCATGGTGTGGTGATGCCTGATGCCAATAAAGAGAACACCTTGAACCAGCTGGTTGGAGCTGCTTTTGGAGCAGCTGGCCAACGCTGCATGGCCCTGTCTACAGCAATTCTAGTGGGAGAAGCTCAGAAATGGCTGCCAGAGCTTGTGGACCGAGCCAAAAATCTACGTGTAAATGCAGGTACAGACTGTGATAATTTCTTATGAGGTACCTCACTTCTGTACAGCTGTAGCTTTTTAGGTCAGTGTGTCTGCCATACTACGGCGTGTCCCTTGGAGCTATTGGCACCATAGGTTTGATCCAGATAATGTGGATTGGGAAACACAGACCTAGAGTTGGAGTTAGGAATACATAGGAAGGCTTGGCAGTGTGACTGTGATGCAAGGTTTACAGGATCAGTCTTGTTTTAACTGGAGCTTTGAGGTTATGTCATATGTTTAACTTAAACCTACCATTTATATAGCAACGTCACTTAGAGATCCTTCCAATTTGTAGTAACTATGCAATAAAAAGGGAAAATGGAAACAAGTACTTTGGAAAAACTAGGCTTATTAATGCTAGGAGAATTATCTCTTGTTCATGTTCAATAAAGTCCTGCAAAGGGGAAAAGTTTCCTCTCTGAGAAGAATCTGTTGTTGAATTTTGGTTTCTCGGTGATCTAAAATTATGCTTAATCTTATTTGTTGATTCTGAGAGTTGCAGGCTACTACTCCTGTTTATTAATGTCTCAAATCTTTATTCTGTGTCTCAGAAACATCAGGATTTTCAGATTTTTCCTGCCAGTGTAGTTATCTTCACGATGCCTATGAAGAAGCTGTCAGGGTTAAAAACTTGGTGTCTCTGCCTCTTCACAGGAGACCAGCCTGGAGCAGATCTAGGGCCTCTAATCAGTCCCCAAGCTAAGGAAAGGGTTTGCCATCTGATTGAGAAAGGAGTAAAAGAAGGTGCCAGCCTTCTTCTGGATGGACGTAATATCAAAGTGAAGGGCTATGAAAATGGCAATTTTGTTGGACCAACCATCCTTGCCAATGTCAAGGTAAGATGACCAAAACCAGTGCTTGATGCTGTATATTGCAGAGTCAGTTGAAAAATGGGTTACCCAAATCAGTCAGTAATCAATAATCACCAGGTAGAAAGCCCATAAATGTCTCAGCCTTCCCTTGCACAATTCCAATGAAGTGCTCATTGTAATGCTGTTGTGGAGGTGATAAAAGAATTTGCAGCAGTGCAACATACTTTGAAGGAGGTTAATGATCTTAACTTGAACAGAATGCAGTCAATTCAAAGAAGATATGGGCAGTTTGTACTGTGTTAACTAAATGTCCATCAAGCATAGTGTACTATCGGTAGTAACGGCCAGCAGCAGATGCCTAAGGAAGAGTACAATGAACAGCCAAACTTGCAATTTTCCTTCCTCTGTTGTACATTCCTGCGGTTTGCAATTTAAGGACTTGCAGAAACAAAAGTTAAATATGTCTGGAAATCTTCACGAGAATAATAGAGGATAAGGTACAAAATCTCTTTGTTGTTGAATATGTTTGCAACTTCGTTGAGTCAGCCTCTCAATACAATGCATGGTGTGCAACAGATGGACACTACTATGGGGGAATATTCTTTATCAGGTACACAGCCATGTGAGTTTTCATACCTAAATTCATTCTTTTACATTTATGCAATTAGCTGGTATGATTTCCTTAATATTTAAGTATTCAATTCTTTATGGGCCTTTTGGTGAGTGATTCCATGATAGCAAACCAATCTTGATAATTCTGCTATTGTACTTCGTATTCTTAGGATTTTATTGATTTTATGCTATTTTATAATTCAGGCTTTTAATCTGTCTCAGAATATTCTTGCCTTATTTTCATTAAACATCTTAAAATACTTCACTTTCCTGTGATATGTCATAAATATTGTTAGGTATTCAAAAGTAAAAATTTCACTGAAATTTTGCAATTCTTACTTTTCTTACACAGTGGTTAATAGTATGGTAAGCCATGTAAAACTTAAAACTTGTCAAATGAATGTTTTGTAGCTTGCTGCATTAGCTATTAGTGATTAAAGTGCTGTCCAACTGGTGTTTTTATATTTGTCAGATGTTGCTAATTATCAGACATAAATCCTGGGCACTGAGTTGGAGAGGATAGCGGGTTCTAGTCACTTTGTCAACAAGAACTGAATTAAACTATCCTGAATTAATCCTGGTCTTAATCAGCCAGTAAAAGCAGAAAGTGCTCTGGAGATGAAAAGTGGCACCTTCTTTAGTGGACTAGATAGATGGTAGGGCATGGGAAGTGGTGAAGGCAAGGAAGACTGAAGGATGGCCTGTGGCAATGCAGTATGATGGGTGATCCTAGGAATATCCTGAGCATTGGCAGCATGTGTGTTTATTATATCCTATCTCCTAGGATATTTTTATTATACCTTGATTATTTTATCCTATATACAAGCTGTTTTTTCTGCTGTTTGTCATGGCAGCCAAACATGACTTGCTACAAGGAGGAAATCTTTGGGCCCGTATTAGTGGTTCTGGAAGCAGACACTTTGGATGATGCCATTGAGATGGTGAACAATAACCCCTATGGAAATGGAACTGCAATCTTCACCACCAATGGAGCAACAGCTCGGAAATATTCTCACTTAGTAGATGTGGGTCAGGTATGTTCAGGCTAGAATTGTTGCTATTAGTACTCACCATTTAGACTGGGTAGCCATTCAGCTGTAGTTGACTAATCACTGACTACTCAGCCAACAGTACCCAGCGTCAGATTTAAAGAAACAAAATATGGTAGCTTTTGGAGAGTGCTCTGCAATCCGCTACTTCTTGTGATTAATATGGCAGCTTTCCTTTGGTTTAGGTGGGTGTCAATGTTCCAATCCCAGTACCTCTGCCCATGTTCTCTTTCACCGGCTCTCGCGCTTCTTTCAGAGGAGACACCAATTTCTATGGCAAGCAGGTAACTTACTGATTCAGAGTACCCTATTGAGTTGAATTGTGATACAAACTATTATAAGTGCCAATGAGTAGATGGTCATCAGACCTCATTAATAAGGAGACTTCAAAGCCATCTCAACCAGGAAACCAAAGACCAGCCAGTGATCACAGCCAGCATAATGCATGTTACAATAGTCAATTCCTTTTTTTCCCCTTTAATATAAAAAAGCAAGTCTCTTTTTTAGGAGATTTGAGACAAGGGGAGAACTAAGTAGCAAGCTTACTCACAGAACCAGAATCTTTGGGGAACTGGTAAAAAGAACAGGCTGACAGGAATTGTTCCCACAGAGGAAAACTCAGCACTCTGTAGATAAAGCAAAAACTGCTTGATACACCACTGGTGCAGACCTGAAGAATTCATAAGGCCAAACATCTGATCCTTGTGTCTCTCCTTTCATCCAGGGAGTGCAGTTCTACACACAGCTGAAAACTATCATTTCTCAATGGAAAGAGGAAGATGCCACGGTTACCAAGCCTGCTGTGGTTATGCCAACTATGGGAAACTAAATCAGCTTTTACAGATGCTGTTCCTGGTGCCCTTCTCCTTTTATGCTGCACTTCCCAGCTTTGTCCTGACTATCATCACTTCCTTGGGAGTAAATAGAAAGCTCCATTTTCTCAAGGACCTCTGTTTCTGTGCAGATCAGGCAGGCTCATGTAACACACAGTCTGAGTTTTCTGTTGCTGTCAGTGTTTTTTGGCTAGCTGAACTCAAATTTTTTCCTATAACCTATCACAGAGGAACAACCTTGTCAAATTGAAAGAGCAGTGAGATTGGTCTTCATTTGTGTTTCTTTCCAGACCCTCTTAACTTGAACATTACTCTGGTTTCCACTTCAGTATCTTTAGCCTTAGTAACTCACTCCTGGCTACATCTTGTAGCAGTTTACCTCTTTATCTTACATGTTAAGATTTTGAGTTCACCTTACTCAAAGGTGAGTACTCATTTTGAGTGACATAACTGGGACACCTTGGGTGTCTCATAGAAGTGACTTTACATACAATGAAGACGGCAAGTTTGGGAGTTGAAAAATGTCAGTCTTTCATCCGTTGAGCAGTTTCCAAAACACTTAGGAAAGAGCTTTCTAAGGATTTTTCAGGAAAACATACGTGATTGCTTCTCTGAGGATGAAAGAAACTCCTCTATGCTACAGTGACCTTCACTGTGCCTCCGACAGCTTGAAAACTTCTGTTCCTGTTGTGCATGTGGCTTGTATTCTCCAGCTTGCTGTCAGTTCAGTTACACCTGAAAGTTGTCTGGTGCCTTTTTACTGTGCTAACAGATATGTGCCTACAGGTCCTGTAACATAATGAAATTGTGGAAGCAGAACTATAAGCATGTATATATATCTTTGTGTCACAGCATCATGTGGGTCTGGGTGGAAGAGAGAGTATGTAGATGGGTCAGTAGGAGGAAGGAACACGCTTTTTAATCATAAAGCAGCCAAGCATGTTCTGTTGGTTTCTTTTCCTGACTGTAGCTCTATTTTGTGTGTTGATTGATTGACTCCTTGTCACATTGGTAGAGTCATGTTCTCTAGGGACTGCAGGTCCCATTACTAGAGAAGGATAAGACTTGGTATACCGTGTTTTTAAGAATCTGTGCATTTGGAGCTGGAGAGCCTGTATTGTCATTCCTGGTCCTGGAAGATGATGCAGCCATGAGGGATCTGCAGGGAACTCATTCAAGCACCCATGGAAAATAATATTATTCTAGTGATTGTAACCATTACTTGTTCTAATTAAACAACCAGAATGTGAACGCTTTGCATCCTGCCTTCTGGTAAAGACGCCTTGTAACTGACAGTTATGTATTAGCGCAATTACTGTGGATTCACTAATGTTTGTATCTTTTTTTTTTTTCCCTTTGCTATATCCTGGAGGGAAATTCTTACCTTGCAATTTGATTACAAATTAAAAACATGCTAATACATTTCTGCAGAATGTGACTGTTCCTTGGTAAGACATTACGTAGGTGTGATGTTGACTTTATTGCCCTCTTTGCAAAGGTTGGTCTGTGACTCCTGTAACCCATGTATACATCTTGCTTTTACAGTATCTCAAGGACCTCTGTACCAATTTCCTCATACAGCATTTCAAGGAATACCTTGTTTCTGTTTTCACGTACACATCATTTGATCACAAAAACTTTTAAGCTCCACCTAAGTGACTTTATTACAAACTGAAAATATATCTTTCCCAAATTATAGCAACACATACGTACAGAGTTCTAACCACTAGTCCAAATCCACTAGCACCGTAAGTGCTTTGTACAGAGTCATCCAAGCTCCTGGCTTGGGAAAGAATAAAATCTTTATTTTAAGGAGGAGGAAAATAACTGTATTTCCAATGGATTTCAAACATGTAGTCAAAGCAATAGTGTAGCAGAGAGCAGATTTAGAATTTGCAGCTTCACTCACAAGATAACTTCCAAAATGAAAAGTGCAGATGAGTCAGTAACTGCTGTGGCTGTTGTTCATGCAAAAGTGTACAGCTGCGTTGCTCTGTCTGTGGTGTTAACATCTGAATGTGCAGAAGGATTACTGCAGAAGATGATGAATCTGATCATTCAGCCTGCTGTGTAATGAATATCAGGTTGGGAGAAGTATTTTCTGTGCTGCGAAGGTAAAATATTCCAGGTAAATCACCATTAAGACATTGGCATTCATTCATGCACCTGGGAAAGGAATACAAATTAACAGTCTCTAATATTGTCTACAGTCATTCTCTTTCAAAACAGCTTAACTTTCTTCCTAATCAGTATTGCTATTCTGACTTTTCTGTTGTCTTATTAAAACCCATTATATCTTTCCTTCAGAAATTCTAAAATCCAGCTTCTGCTTTAATAAAAGCAGTCTTTATTGTCAAGCTTACCTGCTCCTTGAAGAATTGCAGGAGTATCCCTGCACTTTCGCCAGACCTGTTCTAGACACTTGTACAATCATTCTGTTTGTGTGCAAACATCTTTTCTGATTAGCATTTCCAACAGCATTTTTTAAACAGATGGTTTTAAATAATTGTACTAGAAATACAAATCTTGTGTCTGTGTTTCTCAGCTAATGAAATGCCTTTCTAGATCAAGCTGCAGATGTCGACTGATCATGATGTACGTCTCATCTCACTGCTGTTATTACTTTCTACCCACCTGTTTATTCTCCTTTTTATTTCAACATTCATTATAAAAAAACTAAGCTGAAGAATATATCTTTTATATTATACAAAAGTATAATCTAAGTATAAAGTATCTCATAATAAATTTCTTTAGAATTTATTAAAATACCCTTTGTCCACCATTTGTCTCCTATTAAAAATCATTTTTTGCCTAGAAGGCACTGCAGTCTAGACTCAAAGCTATTTGATACTCTTGAGTCCAAAAATTATGTTAAAATAGTTTAACCACCTTTGAGAAATGGGTCCTGTGACTTCCACTTCTGCTCATTTTCCCTCTCTGTGCAAAAAAAGGCTACAATTCACTTCCACTCCTGCTTCTGGAAGTAGCAGTCTGCCTCTCCAAAGGAAGTGTTTCTCATCTTTCCATATAAATCCCTCCAGGGCTCCTGCTTATGAACTTTATCTGATCATTTGATATCTGAGTATTACATTTTGTATTGTGTGCTTGACTACCTCATATCTGACATGACACTCCATGATGGTGTGCCAGAACACCTCCCTGCTTACTCCTCCAGGGTAAGTTAATATTGCTTGCCTTGGAATATTGTAACTAGCTATATAGTTGTATCTGAGTCTGTATCTGAAAATCAGGCATATGAATCTTCATCCTGGTCCATTCTCTCTAAGTGATTCTACACTGAACACAAAATCAGATTAATAGATTTTTGGCTTTTAAACAAATCTCCCTGTGCTAGCTGAAAATGCATCTCCTTGTATGATCATGACCTTAACAAGAGAATCCTCCAAAAATAATAAAGCTGCTTTTCAATAAAAGGAGGCTTTAAGGGGGCATGAGATCATTTTTTTTTTGACGAGAGCTGAGTCTAAATGCCTGCTGCTAAGAGAGTAACATGACCAGAAATCTCAAAATAAATAAAAAATTCCTCTCATCACACATATATTTATTTGTGTATAGAAACACTAATACAGGTCTTCAGACAAACCAAAGTAGTCTAAAGTGGGAGGGATGACAGAGAGACAATTACATCCATTTATATATAATCAGGACTGAGGAGATGTCAGTGTGGTATAATTTAGCATCTCACCCAATTTTGCTTTCTTCTTTAGTATCTCAAGGAGCTGGAACTGAAGTAGCCAAAACTCTGGTGTATTTCCTGTGAGGAAGAAACAAGAGCAAAGTAATCCTCATCTAATGGTGAGTTACGCTCAGCCAGCTTTCTAATCCCACACCAAACTTGTTTTCTAAAACGAACAACAAGCAAGAAATGCCAGGGCACCTGAGCTGTTGCAGTACAGTACCTGCAATCAGCACTATGAATTGAATGTGAGTTCAGTTCACTGTGGAATTCTGTATTTTGTGGCACGATCATTACAACTAAAAGGGAATGGGGAGAAACAAAAAAAAGTTTTTTTAAAAATCTGGGTTTAATTATGTCAACTTCATATGAAGTGTTTGTATTCCATTCCTCAAGCTTTCATACTCTACAGCTTTAGGTGTGTTATTGCATGTTGGCAAATACTGATAAAAGGAGTTAAATCCATGCACAAATTGGAACCATAAAAGCTGATGGATGAATCATTTAATTATACATTTCTTACTTCCACTGTAATAACCTTAACAAAATTTGCTAAAATTCCATTGATGTAACTTTTGCTAACAAAATTTAATTTTTTAAAAAATTAAATAAACTCTTTTAACACGGAGAAGTTGATATTCCACCCCAAGCATTAGGTCTCCCCAGACTACATTAAAAATCATAGCATTTTAGATTTGTCTTTGGGCCCTTTTATGCCGCAGTTCACAGCTTATAATATATTTAATGCTGTTTGAACTTTGAATTTCCAGTGTGAGACATACTTTAGATATCTCTGAAGTCATGCTCCCAAGTTTCTTATGCAGGCAGCAAAGAGCCATAGAGTAAGTACACTTTTAATAAGCTGGTTGTGGGTATTTGTACTTTTTAATACTGGGCAGATTGTTTTACCATACTCTTATTAAAAGGAAATATATGTAGGGAGTGCTAGTCACAATATACATTATTTATTTGTTTGGTAAAGATGGATAGGAATACATTAATGACTGGACAAAATTAATCCCACTGCCCTGAGCAAAGTTAATTCCCTGTCTTCCTCAGCACTACCAAAATTTACTTCCACTTGCTTTTCTTTTGATATTACATGCAAAGATCTAACAGTATAGTCTGGTGCATGACCAAAATTAGTATACGGTACATCAACTTTTTGAAAAGGTTAAATCACCTTTTTCAAAAGGTTAAAGTAGCTCACACCAAGCCGCACAGTTAACTAGATTCAGAGGTTCTTAGAATCCCTTGATCTGGAGTTATGAGCCCAGCATTCGCCTACTGAAGAAACAGAATACTACAATGGATTTGTGCCATTCATTTTGGCAAAAAGCAATCACAGAACACATTCTTTTTGTTCCCATGTCAACTCACTGATATCCACTTTTTCAAACTGGTTTTTTTTTCCTGAAAAGCACAGAAAAGATCAATGTATTAGAAGAAGATTTCAAAGGCATATCTCTCATGGATTCTGTATGTGTAAAACAGATTTTAAATTCTAGCTCTGCATTGGTCTTGTTCAGTTATTCACAGCATGTAAATTAAACAAATAAATCTGAGCACACAGTGCTGTCTTTTTGACTTCTAAATCTATGGCTCTCTAAACAGAGTAGAACAAAACCAATGATTTCTGTAATACGTGTAGTGGTTACCAATACTGGGATGGGGAGGGTTAGTACTAACCTGTATTAGTTTCAAGTACATTGTCCTTCCCTTACTTCTCCTGTCAATATATATAACAAATTTTCATTCTTCTTTACAGTCTCCTCCTTCTTTTGCTCCAAGGAGAAGCTTCCTTAGATTTCTATAACTACTTTCACCTCTGATTTTTCATGAATTGTTTCTGCTGTATCATTTTTGAGATAAGATAACCTGAACTGAACAAAGCATTCTGACTGATTGTGTGTCGCTAAGTTATTCAATAGCCAATGCATACTAAGCAAACACTTTGTTTGGGAGTAGGATAATTTTGATCTCTCACCAAGGATGTGTGCAAGCTTCAGCTATGGTGGACCTTAACTCTATGGCTTAAAATCCAAGTGTCTGGACACTGCTGCAGTGTGTAGGCACAGATTTCTAGCGAGAGGTTGGAGACCTGTAATCCTGGCCACTGTGGTATGTGTAGCCCTAATTTAAACTAAGCTGCATCCTAATACTAATTCGGAGACACTCACACTTATAAATCTGAGAATTTGTTTTATTCACTATAAAATGAAATCCTGTCAATCAGTAATGTACTGCCTCTGATCTTTTTTTTTGATACATCAGTGTCTATTTCAAGTAATGGCTTAATTTTTAGATTATTATGAAGCTTGAGGAAAACAGCCTTTGAAAGCACAATGCAAAGCAGAGGCTTCTGACGTATGGAAGAACAGTTGAAAAAAAAAATGGATTTGCCAGCTACTGTTAGCATCTCAATTGTAATTTTTAGCCTTCAGTGTTAGTTCACTGGAGTGAGTAAAAAGCAAAAGAGGAATGCCAAAATAGCAATGCCTATAAAATCAAAAAGATTACAGAAGCAACAATAATTATTAAATGGAAACTGCAGAAACACATCTATACTGGAAGTTCTATGTCAAATTCCACAGCACATGGCAGAATATTCAAAGAACTCTTTCAAGCTTATCTTTAATTTAATCCATAGAAATAATGACCAAAAATTGATAGCCTTGTTGAAATTATTCTCACTACAGAAGCCTCCACAAGCATTCCAAATCTAGACAATATTATCACACAAAGGGTTTTTTTCAGCTGTGCTAGGAAGACAGACACTAGTTTTTGATGTTTCAATACCAGTAGCATTTCTCTGCTTCCTCTAGTTCTCCATTCGTGCTATTTATGTTGCTTTTGTTTTGATTTGGGGAAATTCTTCCTTCCCTGCACTACCCACAGTCTTCATCAAATTTTTACATAATCTATAAAATTCACTTAACTTCTAACTTGTATTATTACTTTGCTTCCCCTTCGTGGTTCACCTGTGCCCGTATTTTCACATCACTGACAGTCCTTCACACACACTCTGTCCCACTGTTTAATGCTTTACTTTGTCTATTCATTCAGTCATCAAGATCATTCAAAGTCCCACTGTTTAATGCTTTACTTTGTCTATTCATTCAGTCATCAAGATCATTCAAAGTCCCATGCCTCAAGCGTTCTTTGAAAAATGCCTAACTCGCATTTAATATCTTAGCTTAAAAGCAGCTATATATTAATAATCCAAGTGCTGTTGACCAATCTCCACAGAAAGCATTGGGTGTTGTTTCTAAGCCCCTTCTTGTGGCTGAAAAAAATTCCAGTAGATCTGAGTCAGCAAGGCACTTGAATTGCTCAAGGCACGTTTTTCATGTCATCAGTCAGCTGGGATACTTCTTTATCCCAGGCTGCAATGTTTTACAGGCAATACTACTATTTAATGTTTGCATTATAGCTCCAAAGTATCTCTGACTAGGTCATGTGCTGTATAAGTGCTTAATGAAAGACAGTCCCTAGCTTTATATTCTAAATGGCTTATGTGGTTCAAAAGATGATACAATACTAGCATTCACATCCTAACTGAGCTGACTAGTGAGAAATCAGTCAGACTTATACTGCTTATAGTCAATTTTTAGCTCCTCCATACATGTCTTTAAAGAGTATACTAGATGCTCTAGTCCATCCACATATACATTTGTATGATTCCATGTTATTGTGTAAAAAAACAAAAACAACCCTACAGCACTGGACCATTACCGGAGTGAGTTCTGGCTTCAGAATTTGCATTTTATCAATGTAGTGCTTTTCCTCACTCTCTGTAAACTGTAAAGAAAACAATCCAGTAGATCAGCCACGTCTGTTCTCCTCCACTCCCAAACTCTATGCTGCCGTGCAGACAAAATGTTGCCCTATAATTAAATATTGCAAACGCATATTTATGACAAACTCACATCTTCCAGCTCTTTCTCCATAGCTGCTTTCTCCCTGTGGAAGTCCTTTATTAATTTCAGTTCTAATTGAATTTGGCCATTTTCTCCAACTTTTTTCTGAAATTTCTCTTCCAGTTCTTTTATTTGTTGGGCATAATACTTTGCCCACAAATCAAAATTCTCAATAAGAAGAAAACAAAATGAGAGAAACCAATCATCAAATATTGTAACATAAAGCATGGAGCACACAGAACTGAATGTCTGAAATTATACTGAGCTGCAGTGTTTTTAAAAACACTGAATTCATTGTTAGAAATGCTGCAAACTCAGCAGCAGCTATCCTCCAGTGAAATAACAAGTCTAGAAATGAATAGCAAGTTTAAAACAAGGCCCAAAGTACTGGTTTTGTGTGGCAAGGTGTTGGTATCGGGGCCGGGACTACAGGGGTGGCTTCTGTGAGAAGCTGCTAGAAGCTTCCCCCATGTGCAATAAAGCCAATGCCAGCCGGCTCCAGATGGACCCACTGCTGGCCAAGGCCAAGCCCATCAAGGATGGTGGTCATGCCTCTGGGATAACATATTTAAGAAGGGGGGGGAAAAACTGCACACCACCACCACCAGCAGTCAGAAGAGAAGAGTGAGAATATGTGACAGAAACAACTCTGCAGACAGCAAGATCAGTGAAGAAGGAGGAGGAGGAGGTGCTCCAGGCACTAGAGCAGATTCCCCTGCAGCCCGTGTTGAAGACCATGGTGAGGCAGGCTGTCCCTCTGCAGCCCATGGAGGTTAACGGAGGAGCAGATATCCACCTGCAGCCTGTGGAGGACCCCATGCTGGAGTAGGCAGATGCCCAAAGGAAGCTGTGACCCCATGGGAAGCCCATGCGGGCACAGGCTTCTGGCAGGATCTGTGGACCCATGCAGAGGAGCCCATGCTGGAGCAAGTTTGCTGGCAGGACTTGTGACCCCTCGGGGGATGCACGCTGGAGCAGAATCTGTTCTTGAAGGACTGCACCCCATGGAAAGGACATGTAGAAAGGACCCACACTGGAGCAGTTAGTGAAGAACTTCAGCCCATGGGAAGGACTCACATTGGAGAAGTTTGTGAAGGACCGTCTCCCATGGGAGGGACCCCATGCTGGAGCAGGGGAAGAGTGTGAGGAGTCCTCCGCCTGAGGAGGAAGGAGCAGCAGAGACAACGTGTGACAACTAGCCACAACCCCCATTCCCCATTCCCCTGTGCTGCCTGGGGGGAGAAGGTAGAGAAAATCAGGAGTGAAGTTGAGCCTGGTAAGAAGGGAGGGGTGCGGGGAAGGCATTTTAAGATTTGGGTTTATTTCTCATTACCCTTCTCTGATGTGATTGGTAATACATTAAATTAACTTCTCTGAGTCAAGTCTGTTTTACCTACGATGGTAATTGCTGAGTGATGTCCTTGTCCTTATCTCAACTCACAAGCCTTTCATTGTATTTTCGCTCCCCCTGTCCAGCTGAGGAGGGGGAGTGGTAGAGCGGCTTTGAGGGGCGCCTGGCATCTAGCCAAGGTCAACCCACCACATCTATCATCTATAGCCTTTTCTGCTCTCTATAATCTGAGGGTGAGAGAAAGTTCCTTGTGGAGCCTGCTTGATGGGAGATAACTGTCTCGAAGTGCACATGAGCACAGTTCTGTGTTTCTTATTGAAGGCAGATTAACGACTAATAATCTTCTTAGGTCTTTTTAAGAAATCTTGGTTCAACAGTAATGAATGAAGGAGAACTATAAAAGAATTCAAATTTGTTATTGTTTATCTCAGTAAAAATTAAACATGTTTTTGCTGTGCCTCTGGCCTCACCGTTAACCAGCTGGTTCCCAATACTATTTTAGATGCTATAAAATATTCCTACTACTCTCTGAAATAATAATACAGAGTCATGGGATAATTCCCACATCACCATTGATTTTTTCAAGTTCTTTCTTCGTGCAATATTTTGTATCAAAACCTGTAACAGTTAACTGCCCTAGCTTGTTCCTCATACTGAACTACTTTTCAGCCCACTCAGAAGATCCTCCTTTTCTGAGGACAAAGAGAAAAGTTCATTCACCAGCTGTTTCTTCTCTTCTTGTGCTTGCTGTTTCAAATCAACCAGCTTCTGCTTCAGTTTCTCAATCTGTGAAAAGAGGAATCAAGGAACAATAACTGGGGGTGGGGGGAACAACCCTATCCTTGCTGTGTTCTTCTCGTCAAATTTAATTATGGGAAGACACAGAAAGAGGGGAAAGGTCCCTCATCTGCAGTGTTCAGGCCGATTAAACCATGTTTAAAACTGTTTGATTTGTGTTAAGCATAGGAAATAATGTGAGCTTAAACCATAAAACCCCACACGTATTAGATACAAACAGATCTGTGACTCTACCGTAGAATTAAAACTACGTGGACAGAGGGTTTTCTTCCTTACTGTTTTGGACAGAGGTGCAGTGTTAAAGAAGCAGTTTAGAAAAGGAGAACAAAGGCAGATACAGAGAGAAAAAGTGGCAGCTGGAAAAAGGTCTGAGTAAGATCTCCTATGCTGGATAGGCTGATAAAAAAATGGTGAGATGTGAGCAAGAAAATTGTCTCCTACCATTTGACCTCACCAACGTCCTGGGGATTGGAGCTTTGTAACTTCTTATTCAATAAATAGGATGTCAAAATAATTTCTTTTTTTTTTTTTTTCCATTTCAGTTTCTTTTTCTAACTGAAAAGGGTTTTGTTTGGTACTTGGATTTAGAAACGTAGGAATAGGATGAAAGTGAAACAATCTGCCACAGAGGAAACAGAAGCTACAGTGTACGGCTGCTGCTTCTTGTGTTCTGAGTTTGCCTCTGTTTTCTCTAAAACCTTCTCCAGGTAGCTAAAACCAGCGGATTCCCCCGTAGCTTTCTCTTTTTTCAGGCTGTAAAAGTGCTTCAGCCTTTTCTTGTACACCCTGTGCTGAAGCCCCCGACCGTTTCGGTGCCCTCGCCTGGACTCGTGCCGGTACATTGCTCTCTTCCTTGTACCCGGGGGGGTGTGTGNGTGGCGGTGGGGGGTGGGGGGCGTGTGGGTGTGACAGCGCCGCGCTGCCATGGCAACCGCGCCTCTTCCCGCCGCCCCGCCCGGGCCGACGGCGCTGGCATCAGGAGCGCGGGGGTGGCCGGGGGCCCGCTCGGGGCTGCCGCCGTCCCGCCGGTGAACCCCTCACGGCCCGTGGCTGTTCCCGGCGCCGCGGGAGGGGTGTGACGCCGGGGAAGGCGTCGGGGAGCGGCGTGAGACACACACACACACCCCCCCACACACACAC
>VYXH01007717.1:1530735-1566858 GCA_013397275.1 Burhinus bistriatus | reverse complement strand
GCCGCGCTCCTGGTCTGAGGGAGCGGCAGGTCCCAGGCAAGGAGGGCGCCAGGGGCAAGGCCTCCCCCTCGCAGCCCGGCCCGCCAAGAGCCTTCCCGCCGCCAGGGCGCACTGCCACCTCACGTTCACCCGGCCCTCCGCACGGCGGCCCGTTACCGGGGCGGGGCGAGCACCGGCTGCAGGGAAGTAACGCCGTCCCACCTTGCCTCCATCTTTAGACACCCGGGCCGCCTNACACCCCCCCACACACACACCCCGTCCCGAAAGCCGAGAAGTCGGCGGCGTTTCCGTTACTCCCCGCGGCGCCGCCGCCCGGGGCGGGCAGAAGGATCGAGCGGCAGCTGCGGGTGGATATTGAGGGGGAAAATACATGTTTCTCGGAGTGTTTCTGCTTCGCGTTACCGGTGCCGGCCTCGGGAGGAGAGCGGCGGGGTCCCGAGGGCCCTGCTCGCCGCCGCCGGCCGCGGAGGCTTTCGCCTGGGGAGAGACAACGAAGGCAGGGGAGGTGTTGGGTGTGGGGGTTTAGATTGCGGCTGCCTGGCGTGCAGAAAGGCAGGACGCTTTGGCGGTGAGGTGTACAAAAGTTAAAAAAAACCCTGCAGCCCTCACGGCAGCTGGGTCTGGAAAAGGGGCGTCAGGGCGCCCGTCTCCACATCGCTGGCGCTGGAGCCTCGGTGAACGCGTTCAGGGCGGGCAGCCACCGGCGTCGTGCTGAAGTTTCCGCCGGAGTTCTCCCCAGGCTTAGATGGAAGCAAAAGCCCCCTGCACCCAAAATCCCTCCGCACCCAAAATCTGTTTTCTAAGAATACCGGTCGGTGACAATAGAAGATGCCATTTACAGCCCCTGTAGGTATACAGTTGCAAAGTTGTAAAGGGACGCTCGCTGACAGGCTGCAGGAGGGTCAGGGTAACGCGGCAGTCTCTCGGCAAGCTGCCTAGTTCTAATTAAATAGGAAAGTTGGAAACCCACTTGGCCAGAAATGAGAATTAATAAATAATGTGTATTTGGAGCCTCAGAACAGGAAAAGGAAGATTAAGAGTGCTGATAACGCATGTTTGTGAGTTGGTTCTATTTTTTTTTTTCCCCTAACGTTTAAAGCCCTAGATCCAGAATTTTACCCCGAATGTATGTGTGCAAAGAAAATTGTGCCGTTATCTTTGTGGAAATTCTGCAAGTGAATTCAGTTATTCTTTCTATTGTGATTTTTAAACTGTGTACTTAGAAGCTTAAGAAGCTTAAATTTTTGTCAAAACAGTCCAAGAACGCGTTTTGGGGTTTTTTTCATTGGATAAAAACAAGTCCAGAAAAAATGTAATGACTTTTTGTTGCTGGGGGGGGGAAGGTAAAATGTATTTGTCTAGTTGTGAGTGTTAGGTGTAAAAGCTGCTCATCTGGGAAGTAGATCTTGTTACCGTAAGAGCTGCTCGTCTGGAAAATAGATTTTGTTACTCTTTTTGTGCAGAAAATAGACCACCTGAATGATTTTTGGTGTGTTTGAGCAATAAATAACTATGAATTTAAATAATTTATCTATTTGGTTTTCTAAAATATTTGCATAAGTATTTATAGATCCTAAATATGTCTAATTATTTTCGAGTATTTTTATGTCCAAATATCTCCCAATGATATTTTAGGAAACAGAAGGGAAATTCTTGCGTATCTCAGGTACACTGCTTTTCCTTCCACTCAGAACAGACAGACTCATTCGTTTTTACAGGCAGATGCTCCTGTTGCTGTGGTTTGCTTTTGCGTGTTCTTCTGTCAGAAATACTCAAGAATGTGGATGAGACTTTCTTGTCTTGAAAACTACCAGTGTTTCTGTGTACGGTGAACTCTAAGTAAGGTTGTGTTTTGCTGTCTTAAGGTTTCTTATTATTATTCTGGTATTGTGTTTACTTCTGTTGTTTAAGGAGAATTTGGTTGTTTTGTTTTTGTTTTTTTTTTTCTTTTCTTCCTATTCATGCTCTCACTCTTGGCAGTCTCTATGCAGCATCCCAGTATTTTTGGATCGTACAGTCTGTGTAGCTCCCAAATCTTTATACTGGATGTGCTTCGACTTTCCAGTTTAGTATCTAAAATCTGCCTTATACAGGTGATATTTACACATGTTTTCCTGTGCTGGTAAATGAGCATTCTACCTTGTGTCGCTGGACTCTGGCCAGTGCTGTTGAGGTCAACTGTAATGTTTGTGTAAATGTTTTACTAACTTGTTGAACTCTGTTAACTTTCGACTTCTTGAAATTCATCCTGTATAATTATCTGAGCATGTTTCACTGCTCGTATTGAGCAATGATAAACTCAAATTTGAATAAAGCAAGTCAACTGATATTTTATGTGCCTCTATGACCTTATAATTTGCCTGATATATAGTCCACTCCTACTAGCTGAAAGCGAAGGTGAAGAAGTGCAGGCGCAGTGTCTCTTGTCGTGGCGCTCCGAAGTGGTTTTCATTAGGAATCTCTGGAGTGGAATAGCTGTTGCTTCCATCCTGCTTCAGGTGTGTACCTAACGTGTTCACAATTGATGTTGATTATTACTGCTCATTTATAAAGGCAATAAGTGGAGCCTACTGATGGTGATCTGTGCATTTTACCTGCTGAACTGCTTGCTTATTTTAATGAAATTGTACTCATATTAGTGTTAGCCTGTTTCCTCCTTTCTGTTTTGTTGTCGTTTTATCCATCCTATTGCACTCTGATAGCAGCTAGGTTTTTAAGTTGTTTGAGAGGAACTCTTTTGGAAATATTTTTCCTTCTCAGTAACTAATCCCTTGTCTGTCTCTACCCTAAATTTTTTCCTCTGTTCTTTCTTCTGATCCTCCGTTTCCAAATTCCTTTTCCATTGCCATTTCTGTTATGCTCTGCCCATTTCCCTCTGTTGTCTCTGATTTCTTGCTCTCTTCATATATTTTTATGCTTCTTGTGGACACTGATTTGCTAGTGCACTTGGTTAAATGGTCTGAACCACTCATTGAAGAGGTTCCATGTGCTGCTTCCATTTTTAATGAGGGTGGAAAAAAATAAATTCCTGAATTTTATTTTTTCGTCTTTAGGAGGATAAAGGTGGAAGGGAAAAAAGTCAGGGGAGAAGCAGAGAAGAGAACGGAAAGTGTGAAGTGGTGGTGGATGTCTGAGAAAGGATAGAGAAGTTTAGTGAGGGAGTGTGTCATGGTAGTCTAACGCTCATCCAGTAGTAGATCTGGCAAGAAAAGTATGTGTTAATGATGACAGTTGCTCAGATATTTTCGGATCATTGGAGATTCTGAGGCTTGCGTAAGTGTCACGTGCCATTTGTAATAGGACTCTGGAGTTTGTTCTTAACGCAGGTGCTTGGTTTGTATTTGTGATGGTTCAGTAAGCAAAATCCTTACTTTGCATGAGAATGACAACACCTGACCACCTGGAAGGTAGTACTCACTAACGCAGCTTATGTTCTGTTAAAATAGAGCAGCTTCTTGGATTTTCAGTAGACCTCCTTGCTGTGATGAAGCAAACGTGGGTAATGCCAGCTGCATCTTGGTACAAATCCATAGCTATGAACCTGCCAAATGGCTCAGCACTTTTCATGAATTCTGTTCAGGACAGGACTTTTAAGTTGTTACAGGTTAGAACTAAGTTTTTACTCATTTACACATAAAATGTGAATGCTTTAGAAACTACTACAGTTGGAGGTGATCTATCACAGAGAGTGGTCAGGGCTGTTGCCTGTTTGTGGAATAGTAAAGTCACTTCTGCCTCTTCTCAGAGTGTGCTTCTAAAGCAGAGTGGATTAAGAGCTTGTGCTTCTGCCCACAGGTCTCTGCATTTACTAGGAACAGGAGGATACAAATAAAGGTCACAGAAGACAGGCAAGGTTACCATTCTGCGGTGGGCTGTGACATTTTGTTTGCCCTAGAGATAGCTGAATGCTTGAGTGAGTTAGAGACGCTCGAGGAATGACCTAATGTGACGTTGTTTACTGAGAATGGGTAAAAGTTAATCTCACTTGGCTGTAACTGGGGGCAAAGGTGAAGGATAGAAATAATAAAAGTTGTACAGGGGCTAAATCTAGGTTAAAAGGTAGTGGAGGATAAGGGAGTTCTTTGGGTGTGGGAGAAGGGTGCGTGGAAATAGACTATGTCAGGTTCACATAGAAAGGGAAGGAGAGGGGTTAGGATTAAGAGCGAATAAATGTAGAATAGAGATGGCAAATAAAGATTTTGAGAGAACGCAGTGTGGCTGAGCAGATTGCTAGAAGACAATCAAATGTAACAGCTAGAGGCAGGTGAGGGTCTCGGGCATAGCAGATGAACAGGCGTATGAAGTAGAATGTTCAGCGCTGTGGGCAGATGGATGTGTTACCAAGTGTCTGGAGAATGATAAGGAGCTGTTTGCACCTTCTGTATGCTGAGTGCTGTGTGTGTATGTCAGTGCAGGTGATACTGCATATGGTGGGGCATCTGGACACATGCTCTTTTCTGCTGTTAAAATGCAAATAACAAAGCTATATATTCTCCTTTCTACCTGGGCACCTAATGAACCCTATAATTTCTGTGACCATATCTTTCCTTTATTAGCATTTTTTGTGGAAAAAAATATGTGCAAAGAGATAACGTTAACAGAGAGGAGGTGTAGTTGTGTCTTGATATTCAATAGTGCGTCACACAACTTTGGGGCCTTGGCTTATAGAAGCTGTTGTTCGAAGCTGTGTGAATAAACTGGGTGTTCAGGGCAACAGGTCTAGATGTGAGAGTGTGGTGGGGTTCTGTTGGATTTTTTCGTAATTCTGAAAATGCAAACTCTCAGGAGAAAACGATGAAAAACCAAAATCGAGACAGAAATGAAAAGTGGGGAAAATACTGAGAGGCAGAGCCCAGGTGCACCTTACAGTTCAGTCCCTCTTGTGCAGCACAGGCCTTTCTTGGAGTTGAGGATGCTGCTGGAAGCATATGCCTTCAGTCTCCCTGTGCGCTAATCTCTCCCAGCAGCTGTTCTTAGCCCAAGATGAAATTCTCTTTGTTTGTGACTCTGAATAACACTTGTGTTCTGCCACAGCATCTCAAGTGTGTAAATGTTAGGGCAAAGTGGTTCTGCCCTGAGATCCTTTTTGGTGATGCTTCTTTTCAGATAACAATTGGGCTTTTTGGAGGTTCTGGGGACTCTAAATGTTGAGAACCTTCAAGCCAAATCAGAGAAAAAAATTGTCTACATGAAGTCAAGACTAGAAATACTGGGAAGCAAACTACTTTAACTCTTCTGCATTTGGGAAACGGAAAAACCTTTAGTCTGAAAGAACAAATCACTTAGATGCAGTTGTAACATTAAGTGCAGTAGATCACATCTTTTGGATGAGGTGTTGAAAAGCATCTAAAGGGCAGAATATGTGTGTACAGACTGTTTTGGGGTTTTGTTAGTTGGGTTTTTTTTCTACAGATTTTTTAAGGAGAGGGCTCTTGGTAATTTCCGTTCCTGCTTTTTTTCTCTACAGGACCTGTTGCAGCTCTGTGATTGCTGATTCATGCTTGACTGCCTGAAGGGGTCCTGGCAAGATGGCACCTTCCAGACTTCCCATCCTTCTAGCATTGGCGTTTTCTTCTTTGTCTTTTGTTCTTTCCCACTCAAACAGGGAGATGTGGTTTCGGGATTTCTTTCCACCTAATGTGTGCCCTATAAATGCCAAAGCCAACATTTTTTATGGCATAATGTTTGATGCAGGAAGCACTGGAACCCGGATTCACATTTACACCTTTGTGCAGAAGAGCCCAGGTAAGACCACATGTCAGTCTGTGCACTTGGAGTATGTTGACTTAGGTTCCAACTTCCCAAAAGAGTTGGTTTGGTTTTTTTTGCCAACACAGCATTTGGGAACATCGGAAGATTTCATAGAATCATAGAATGGTTTGGGTTGGAAGGAACCTTAAAGATCATTTAGTTCCAACCCCCCTGCCATGGGCAGAGACACTTTCCACAAGACCATTTCTACAGTTTGTCCTTCCAGTGATCCTCTGGCAGATTATTATTGTCCATTTGTGGTGGTGTTTTGCTGTGAAAATATCTTTTTTGTAGATCTTTTGAAACTCAGAAGTTTAATTCTGAGTATACTGGAGAGTTCAGAATTTCCAAAGATTTTAATGTATGTCTCATTGAATTGGAAAGAGGCTTATGCTGTTTTTGTCAAATTGCATGTTATATCAAGAAATACTTAAATTCTGCATATGCTTATATGTCACATTTTGTAGCAAATTAAAATCAGTTATAAGCACCAAAGGTCTGAGCCATTTCCAAGAGAACTCCTGTGCACAGATGCACCACAGTTGAGTATATCCGCTTCTGACACAGTGCGGAGGTACCCAAGTCGGCTGCACACGCAACAGGATTCAAGAGGGTGAATTAGCTTGGGTACAGTGAGCCAGCAAATTTGCGAAGGCTGGTTGATGGGACTCAGCTAATAAGCCCTTCAGGGCCACACATAGTACCTCTGTGGCTTCACATGATTTCAGCCTTAGGGCTGGTACAATGTCCAGCTCTGATGGACTTGGCCAGACTTGTAATATGCAATATTCAGGGATAGCTTCTAGACCCAAGCTGCTCTGGGAGTAATGGTCACAGTTGTTTGGCTTTGCAGCCAAATGCTTGAGCCCAGCCAGCTCTTTTATGTGTTTTTGAGTTGGATAAATCAGCTAAGAATAATGAGAAGTTGACCGTGTGTGTCTTAATATGAATTAGTATTTCACAATTAGCTTGGGGACAGAAAGGGAAAGACATTTTATTAAGATTAGACAACAGTCATACTACATTGCTATAACTCATTGTAGTTCACAAATGCAAAATGAACATGCTTCTAATTAGAACAACATGTTCTTAGTAAGTTGTTTGTGAACTTGGAGGATACAGGGGCAACATTCTGTTAAACATGCTCCTGAAGTGAAGGAGCAGTGCATGTTTTAGGAGGGGAATAGTATTGTTTGTAACGGGAAATCAAGGATAGCCACTTTACAGGGGTTGCAGGCAACCTTTTTGAAAGTAAAAAAAAAAGATTGGAGTTGTTGACTGTTTCATGTAACGTTTCGTTTGTGCAGAAAACCTTCCAGAGTTGGAAGGGGAAATCTTTGAGTCTGTGAAGCCAGGTCTTTCTGCATATGCTGATCAGCCTGAAAAGGTAAGGCTCTCCTTCATTCCGTGTGAGTTGGTCTTGCTTCTACTAACACCAGTTGGACTCTACCAAGCAGTTCAAGTACTACTAATTGTAATTGCAGAGAGTCAAGGAAAAATGTAAAGGTTCTACTGCTGGCTCTCTAAACCTGTTGCTCTACTTTTGTGAGTTAATTTCTATATAGTGAAATGGGAACTGTTGCTTTACGTGTGTCATCAATGGAAAAATGGCTTAATTAATTGCTTAAATGCTATATATAACTAGACTATATGTCTGAGTATCTCAAAGACAAAGTCACTTTTGGCTCTAGCAGCATCCATGTTCGATGTTTATTTCTCCTATAGCTACCCCAAATATGAATAAATATATACTCCTGTCTCATTTACTGATAATTTCCTCAGTTTTTTCTTTTGGTTGAAATTTCAGTGCTGGTCACAGTTCAAAATGGTCATATTTTGTTTTGATTTGTTTAGAAGTAAGGGGTTAAGACTCTGGGGGTTTTCTTTTTTAGTCATGTTACACTGACAAGCAGAGGGTTCATTTCTTTGACTCCTAAAAATGTTTGATTTTTTGTGTGTGTATAGTCAGATCTACAAAAGTTAATTTTTGTTAATAAGTTATGGAGAAGGGGAAGAATAAAGATGCACTTAGCAGGTTAAGTCCAGTATTTCTCCACATGTATTCTCTGCTTCTCTCATCAGCCTTCCAATCATTTGTTTCTTTTGGTTCTTTACTGTTATCTTTGGCACCATGGCTTGGAAGCCATTGCTCAGTGATACTGAGAACTCACTTCAGTCATGCTTAATTCAAGTATTTGATTACAGTTTTAGCTGAATAATGATTTAGGTACAGACAGTTACTCTTCTACTGCCTCAGGACTTCTGTTGTTTTGTTTATATATGGAGTTTTTCAAAACACAGTTGGACAGTTCCATCTTCCACAATCAGATGTATTAATTAACATATAAATGTGTAATTTTAATAGGAAATTGAAGTTAGGTGCCATCCTCTTTATTTTCAAATGGGGGTGGCTGTGAATTTGTGCACAGTACACTTGTTCCATGACACTCTATTGGATCAGGAGTCAGAAATGAGCAACAGAGCAGAGATACCTAAAATAATCCTGTTGTTGTGATATGCAGGGCCAGTTCTGAAGTAAGCTGCCATTTCCCAGATCCCCCTGCACTGACAGTAAGCTCTTTCACAAGCTAAAGGAGGTGCCAGAGAAATGATAGATTAGATACACTCTACCTTGTGTGCTTTAGCAGTCATGGAGTTGGGGGCTACCATAGGGGAGGTTTCAGGTTTCTCATTTTGGTCAGCTGCATTCAGTGCTACAGGAATTTGAGTGAAAAACTTAATGGAAGAGTGAATGGCTTTTGGATTTTTTAAACTTTGATGAAATCTCCCATGATTTCACTAAATCGTCTTGTTTGTTGGGTAGGAGAGGAGAAGAATTCACCCCAAAAGAAATTTCTAGACATTTCACAGGAGGATGTTTATTGCTAATGCCAAACTGTAATTGTTAGAGCAGCGTAAATAATTGAGAGCCCAGCAGTGATGCCTGTGCCTCATGTGGTAACCATTCTACAGCTGGCATTTTAATTACACTACTTGCTATGGACACACTTGGAATTCTTACCTTGCATGTAGTGAAATCTACAGACGTTCCCCCTGACCTTGGTAGCTTCAGTCAGTAATCGCACCATTTAGTTTCATCGGATCGAACTACAAGATGTTTAGGTTTGTCAGGTAATCAGTTCCCTCACCTCTCTCCATCCTTTCCAAAAAATACCTTCCACAAACAATGACATTTCTGTTGCCTAAGATATATCTCTTCATACACCCTTCGTTCCAATGCAGACATTCTCTTTAAGGTTTTAACGACATGTCTAGCGCTTACCTTGGGCGTGGCTGAGGTATCTTATGCTATTGAGTAGTGGTTTCACTAGTTTTGAGGGGAAATTGGAGGACTATTTTCTGATGGCCTGTGGGAGGAAACCATAAGAAAAATATCTTTTTCCTTTTAGGGTGCTGAAACTGTCAAAAGATTGTTGGACATGGCCATAGATGCTGTGCCACCTCATCTCTGGAAGAAGACCCCAGTAGTGTTAAAAGCCACAGCTGGACTGCGCTTGCTGTCAGAGGAGAAAGCTCAGGCTCTGCTTTTAGAGGTAATACTAAGATCTTTTGGATGCACTAGTATTGCTCTCCCTGTTTCATCTTTCATGACTCAGTTCTCCATTCTATTTAGTATAAGAGAATTTCAGCTGTGAAAAGTGACTGTAATTCTGTGACAGCATGAAACTCACAGATTTACAGACTTTCTTGTATGGTCCTGAAATCCTTTGACTGATGTGGATAGAAGGCATGGGGAGAGAGACCTACGATACTTGTTTCTTTCTTTCCTGGCCCTTGAAAGAGGAAGAATATTGCCTACTCCACACACTTGTCTTATTTTCTACTGCTGTGAAAAAGAAAGCTTTCTTTGTCACCCTTGGAGCCGAACAAGACTGTTTAAGACCAATGAATATAGCCATTATTTCTTTCTTCAGGTGAGAGAAGTCTTTGAGGAATCACCATTTCTTGTTCCAGAGGACAGTGTTAGCATCATGGACGGGTCTTATGAAGGTATGTTTTAGAAGGAGGAAAAAGTGAAATCAAAGAGAAATGAGGGAAAGAGAGAGAGATCTTACGAACATGAGAGGGAAAGAGAAATGGTCACTAGCTAAGGGAAAAAATAAAAGGTTTCTAGCCCTTTTTGAAACAATGCGATCCTGCTTTTCCTAGGAGGTGCCAATCACTTGGTCATCTGTTGGGCTACAAATGCAGACACACAAAGAGATTTAGGAGTTAGCTAGATTGAAGGTTCATCCAAAACCTTCGGAGGTTCCAGCAGAGAACCTCATCTCAAAAATAAGTATGCAGGCTATCCAGCTGAAGCCTGCTCTTGGGAACTGGTGGAAAAAAGATGGTGTCCACCTCTGAAAGGCTACGTGACAATATATAGCAAGCTAGGAACCCTATGGAAAGTGCTTAGTAAATTCTGCAGTATTAGCATTAAAAATAATCTGTTATGACTAGCTCATCAATTTTCAGGTTAAGGTTGGAAGCATTGTGAATATTAAAGGAAAATGAAGGATAATTGCCAACTATTAAAAAAACCAGATAACAAAATACATAATAAAATAATGAATTAAAAAAAAAAAATTCTGATTGGAAAAATGCAGCTAGTAAAGTAGCAAAAGAAGTAACCTAAAATACGAGAAAAGGTGAAATATGTTGTAGGTTTGGAGTGAGCGATGATTTTGCAGTGCAGAACAGGTCACTGTAACATTTTGGCTACATATCCAGGCATATTACCTTGGAGAATAGGCAAGCAATAATCCTTCTGTATGGATGCCTGATAAGAGCCATCTGTGATTCAGTTCTGAACACTTCATTATGGCAGATATATTGCCAGTTTGGAAGGTGTTCAAGGAAAGCAAAAAGAATTATCGCAACTTTTAAGCAACTAATAAATGGAGGAAGGTTAAAGAGTAAAATCTGTCCATGTGGGCCAGGAGGAAAGGAGAAGTAACAAAGTCTGCAAGTATTCGATGAAATACGGTGCAATGCATAGTATGTCACTAGGATTAACAGGCAAACAGTAGGGAGAAGTGTTGTATTGAGAGGGAGCAGGACCAATGAGGCATAATAGAGCACGGTGTAGCCTGATAAGATTTATTTTAAAATCACACCTCTTCTACTGTCACATATTTGTCTATGTTTGGGTGAGAATCATGCCAGCATCAAGCAAGCTGCTGGAGTCAGAGGAGTTGTGTTTTACTGGTTGCCACTGTGTCTGCAGTGTAATTACAGAAACCACAAAATTAAAACACAGTGCTGTGTATGCAGTTTTCAAATTAGGAATTGGAAGTGCTGGGGGGAAAAAAGTGCCCAGGGAAACTTGTGCATTGTATCAGCTCGTTACTTCTTTGTATATTGTTTGGACAATAGATATGACTTGTGCATGCTGCAGTTGCATGGATATTACAAATGTTCTACCTATCCCATCTTACGAGATTTTAATGAATCAAGAATGCATCATATCAAATTATAAGTTTGACTTAATCTCTGAAGTATGGGGTGGTTATGTTAAGTTAGTAATGATTTCTGGGTAAATAAGTAACATGTGAAGGGGTGGTAAGGGTGGGCAGGGGGTTATGGGAGTATTCAGTGGTGACACTTTTTTTTTTTCTTTTTTTTTCCCCTCTCCTTTTTCACTCTTTGCAGGAATTTTAGCCTGGATCACTGTGAACTTTTTGACAGGTAGTTAATTCTGTATAACTTCTTTCTAAATACAACTTGAGCCTCTTCCGCAGAGGTGATCTCTCTAAGTTCCTCTGCCTTTGTTCCCATGTCCTGCTTTTCCTCCCCACTGTGGCACCATTGCTAAAGTAGTGGATTGTCTTGGGCAGACTGTGTTCAAGGGGGAGAGCCACACCTGTAGTAAGAAGGAGGCATCTTCATCCAGAAGGTGCTGGGATTTACTCATGACTAGGAGGCACTGACAAACTGGTTTCACTGGGGTATGTAGGGGAGTGGTAATGTTAATCTGTTAGAAGGTGGGAAGCAAGCTTTTACAATGTTCTTCATCCCAGCATGACCTATGCAACTAAAATTGTGTAACAGGGAACGTACAGGTGCTTTAGCCCTACTGGCTCTATGAAGTTCTGGGAATGCAATCTGGTGAAGAGAGAAGAAAATCAGTACCCTAGTAGATACATGAGCAAGCAAAAAAGCTGCTCTGGGTGAAGAGAAATAATAATAGCTGGTTCTGCTCTTACTATGCTTTGTCTCCTACTGCTTTTGATCAGCTGTATGGTGGTTACAGAATTCATGTACTCTCCCTGACACTCTTCTGCAGGAGATACTTTGTCTCTTACTTTCAGCTTTTGCTGGATATCTAAAGATTTTTCTGCCTTTGTCTCTTTGGAGGTGACATTGGAACCAAGGAAGAAAATCCGATGAATCTTTTCGTAATACCTTCTGTTTTCCTACCTTTTCTCTGTGATATTTGTGGTCTTTGAAGGCCAGCTCAGCCCTCCTGTATTGCTGTGATAATGTGATAACTTGTTGGTTGCTTGAACATACATGTGGTATCCACGTTTTAGCATTTGTGCACTTGGGGCTGTTCTGAGCATGATGTTGTTTGCAGGACAGCTGTCTGGCCAGAACCAGCATACTGTTGGGACTCTGGACTTGGGAGGAGCCTCAACCCAAATCACATTCCTGCCACGGTTTGAGGTGAGGAGTGGTTACAAAGTGTGTGGGTTGGGACTGCAAAGCCACCAGAGAGAACTGAGCACTGCTGTGCTCTCCAATACCACTTTGTCAGCACCGGCACAAGCAGAACATCTGTGGTGTACAGAACATCTGTATTTCTTTTGCCTTTGACATCAGCAGTTGGCTTGCAAACAAAGGAGCCTGGATAACAACACAAAAAAAGAAAGCGAGCAAATGGGTAAAACCAAAGAGAAAGAGCTTTTGTTTTCTAGACCCAGGCTGGGAAAGTCCCATTAATGCAGATAATTAATTTGTATTCAATAAACGTAGAACACTTCCAGGGAGTATTCTTGCATTATTAAAAGAAATTTAGGGTCTGCTCTGAGTTACCCTGTTTTTGGTTTGGTGTGTTGTCCCCCCCATTCCCATCTGATAGCAGATCCTCACTAAATTTGGGGGGTGGTGGGAGAGGCAGGGTGGAGGGAGGTGTCTCATGGGGCAAATGTCTTTATAATAGCACAGCCAATCCCTCTTTGTTTTCTTATCGATTTCTTCTTTGAGAATTCCTCTCTGTTCTTTAGTCCATCTCTGCTGGATTTGTCAGGAATTCTATAGCTCTTTAGAAACAGTTTGAACAGGGACCCAAGTCTAAAGTTTGCATGGGAAAATTATATGCGTATTGGAAGGGCACTACAGCATTCTGTACCTTGATAGTGTGAAGTTGGTTTTGTCCCTCTTTCTGAAGGAGTCCTTTGTCTAACATTTTTTGTTTACATAAATTGAGATTCTCAAAGGGTGTTTGGGGACCACGAAACACATGGTTTTCATATCAGGATATTTTAATTCTGCAATGGTGGGTCATGTTGAAACATGACATGCAATCTTATCCTGTTCAGCAAAGCCTGAAGTACTCCGGACTTGCCCTCTGTTTTGTGTTGATAACACCTGCTGAAGTGGGCACTGGACCAACAGGAAAGGGTGTTGCGTGTGAGGGTTTTGGTGAATAAATAGAACTGGGAAGTAGGCTGAACTGCAGCTCAGGATTCAGACTTCTCCTTAGAGCCTTGCAGGAAAAGGCCTCGAGGGTTTGCTACTGACCAGGACCAATGGTGCGAATTAGTAGGGCAGTGTGGAGTCAAGGTTCACGCTATGTCTGCTTCTCACCTATATTGTCAAGTTCATACAAAAAAGCACATACGTGGCTCAAGTCTGTTTCTGAAGAGTTTTTCCTATCTGACAGAATTAGCAGGGATTTCAGCCTTTGGTTTGCAGAAGGTTTTTTTCCCCCCTACTTCCTGCAATCTGAGGCAGTCGCATGTTTGCTCTGGTATTCATTTTGAACAAAATACTGTAATAATAAGGGATTCATTAATGAAATATAGATTACAAGCAAATAGAGGACATGTAATGGTAGCTGCGTGGAACTGTTTTTAAGGTAGTGTTATGCTTTTTATGGTATTATTGCCGAAGTTATAAACAACTGAAAAACAATCATAATCATTACAAAATTGTCTGTCTGGTGCCTGCCTCATTTGGAAGGGGTGTGAGGATTTCTACTTTTTTGTGAAAGTAAGGCATGAAAAAAGTCAGTTGTTTTCTCAAATTTTTTTCAGGACTTCTCCTTTTTAAAAGTTTTTTGTGATGTAAGGTTTAGGAACAGAACTGAAAATATGGCAGAGTCTGAGTGTGTTGGGTGAAGGATGCGACTGCCATTCCAGTGACAATCTATCTGAGGCCCAAAACAAATTTCAGTTTGTATTTGTTCAGGAGAAACTCAAGCTGAATACTGACAAATCTCTTTCAGCTTTGAGCAGGCTTCTGTCTAGGACTCTACAATTCCACATCTGTTTGGTGTTTTTTTGCTGTATCTGGTTACTTGAGTGGTAACTACAGGGACTCCGCAGGTTCACTCCTCTCTGAAGTCCTGCTGCTTTGCCCAGAGTAACAGAGAGAGTCTGATATGAATGCACAGGGATGAGAAGGAATGGGAGAATGAGGAAAGACAGAAACTGGGATTGAGACCTCAAGGACTGGAAACAAAGGAACACTAAATGAGCCCTAAACTGATTCAGATTTACAAGAATATGACAGTTAGTCTGGCAAGAAGGTGGGGACTGAGTTCCAGTGCAGCAGAGGTGCACAATGGCTGTGGAAAACTGTGGAAGGAAGAAAACTGGAGGTGGTGAGATAAGAGGTTAATTTAGAGGAAAGCACTTAAACCAGGAGGTAAAGCAGCTCTAAGACTGGAGTGAGTAGCCAGCGTTTCCTTGAGTATCAGCACAACATTTAACTTGGTGAAAATGTGACCTGTACTTTACTTAGCATTTTTAATACTTCCGAGTTCCTGAATTGAGATGTCTAGTCTGACTTGCAAAAGTTCATAGTGCTTCTAGTGCAGCTGACTTCAATGGGGACTCTGTATATACCGACTAGCACGTAAGTACTCTGAAAAATTCAGGTATCCTGAATTAGAAAGTATTTTCGTCCTGATCTATTGCACTTATATATTATACACAAAGATGCATATAAATGAACTCAGTGTTAGAAGCTGCAGATATTACTGCAGCGGACATGACTGGAAAACTGTTCTTTGTTTTCAAAGCAGATCAGATGAGTGTGCAGTAAACCCTATGGGTATATTTATGGTATTATATCAAAGTTGGTTATTTTTCATTGCATAATAGAAACTAAAAGATTTCTTCTTTTACTTAACTTTTAGGAAACTTTGAAGGAAACCCCTGGGGATTTTCTTACCTCATTTGAAATGTTTAATAGCACCTACAAGCTCTATACCCACAGGTGAGGAGCAAAAAGGCTGCTGTCTCCACTGGGGAAATCAGTATTTCTGCAGCCCCTGAGCTAACCACAAATGGCCGTGTCATCCTGTTACCAGCTGTTGGGACCATGACTTTTTACTAGCTTTCTTATCTGCTTGAAACATTAGTTGAAGTGGAATGTGACGTTAGTTGACTGGAAACATTCCAGGATCATGGTTAATAGCGCTGCAGGGGAATATTAGTCAGTCTGTCAAATGAAGAAGCAGCATTATGAGTCACTATATTTAAGGAGAAGAATTCTTATTACTGGATTCAAGCCAAATATTCTGGACCAAGCAGAAAGGTGGATATCGTGCCAGTAGTCAGAACTAAACCTGGTCAGAGATTTGGAAAGAGGGCCTTCCTGAGACTTTTTCTGTCTTAGTTCTTAGTTTGAAATGACACATCTCATCAGCAGCTAGACAAAAAGCAAAACCTAGACTGATGTAAACCAAAGAGAGACAACCACAGGTAGCTGATACAGACCATGGAGCACAACTGATTCTTGAACTAATTGGAGGGGATACTTGGCCTGGAATAATACAATTGTGCTCACTGCATTAAGCCAACAAGTTTCTGAGATGTCTGCCGTGAAATCCAGAGACTTTAACGGCATGACTTACAGTCTGATGAGAACTCAACCATGTATAATAGAGAGTTGGTCTCAGGCCATTACTAGTGCGGTGAAGACTATCATCTCAGTCAGTTATAGAATATACTTACTTGACAACAAAGCTGGTTTAATAGTCCTTCTCTCCCACTGCTTACATTTACTGATGTAACTGATTGCTGTATTCACCAATACATTAGATCACTTAAAATAATTGATATTGAAAATTGTCTCCTAAAAAATGAAGAAGCTGGAGGTTAGTTTAACTCTGATTGTTCTGTAAACGTTTGTATTGACATGACTAAAGGGGTAAGTAGCCAAACACAGAGATGAGAATGAAAGGCCCACAGGTTTTTAATCTAGCTCTGTTGCTGAAGCCAGCAACATGTAATGACGTTCTCATAAATGTCGTTCACATCCTTGCTTGTAATGAGTATAGCAATAACCTATGGAGTCAGAGGTGAGTTTCACACAAAGGCACAGCTCCCATTTAGTGGGAGGTTTTGCAGTTTCCTGTAAGTTCTGCCCTAAGAGCCCATAGTCTATTCCTCATGCACTCCTCACATACCCTTCTTTCTCCCTTTTTAAGATTATGCATTTTTGCTTTTCATGAATGTCTTGTAGAAATGTCACATCGACCCTAACCACTTTCTGTAGTTTTAGATTTACCCATTTTGCAGCTCTTTGTAATTCCTGGGTTTTTGTCACTCTTTTGGTACTTGGAATTGTTCTGGGAAAGGGAACTCTCTGTTTTAGAGAGGGGAGACTTGTGGGAAGCAGAGAGGAAATTTGGTTTGGGTGTTCCAGGATTTAGGAGGAGGCTATGGGTGAAGGGATACCAGATGTGCAAGAATTAAAACTGTAATGTCTGTCTTTGTTGTTTGCAGCTATTTGGGGTTTGGACTAAAAGCTGCCAGACTAGCAACACTTGGAGCTTTGAATATGGAAGGTATGTTCATATGATAAAACATCCAAAATTTTTTAAGAGATAGTTAGATTTAGTCTTGTGTCAGCAGCCCATTTCCTGTGTCTTCACTTTTGTATCTCGTGCTTTTCTATGTTGTCGCTGGTATAGATCTGTCTGGAAACAGGCTACCGCTTGTTAAGGAATTGTCTTGTGAGACAGCTGCTTTTCCCTGTTTCCAGGTTCAGCCAGCAGTGAGACTGAGTGCAAATTCCAGAAATGCACGCATGGGAACATACAAATACCATATAGACATGGCCAGCCACAAACACACAGCTTTACAAGCATCCACAGAAACACAAACAGCATGACTAGATCCTTCTAAGGATTGCTGCTTAAGCCAAACCCACTTTATAAGTCTCTGGTATCTGCCTGGCCCGCTGTGTTCCCCACAGACCTCCTGTTTCCACTGACTGGTCTAGCTTGAAGTCCATGAGCATATCACACACACTGTCACTCACTAACCTGAATGCATACTCACATTCCTGAGTCTTTCCAGTCTCTGACCAAGACCTTAAGTCCTTCCAGTCTTCATGCCCAGACCTTGAGCCTTTTCATCCAGTCTCTGGCCAGGACCTGGGGTCTTTAAACCTTCTGGATTCTTACTTGCCAGCTACATGGACTTGTGTTAATTACTGGAATGTACTCAAATCAAAAACAGTTGGGAATAGGGTTTAAGAAGAAGATAGGACACGCTGCAGTGATTGGTCGCACAGCTCAGCCAGAAAAGCATACTGACCAGCTTCCTGCTTAGTTGTGATTGCCTTCTTTTATTGTCCCCTCTGTTTTCCCACACTTGCGCTTCCCTGACCCCTTGATTCTCCCTTTCCCTGCCTTTGAGCCTTCCCCTAAACATCCGTAGTAAATTTGCACAATCCCACAATCCCCCTCAACCATTCTGTGAGAAGTTTGCTTTTTCTGTGAGACCTGTGCTGGCCACAGTAATCATGTTTTCCTCTTACCAGTTACAGTATTTCTGGTTGAACCCTTCAAGGGTTCCACATTCAGTAGATCCTGGTAGATCAGGTCACTGATCAGCGTCATAGAAGTTTTTGCCTTCATTGCTCAGTTGCTTTGTTTGTCTTGGTTATCTGCTGTTTGTTAGAGTTTGTGTATCTGTGTGTTTAATTTATTACCTCTCGTTTCTTGTGGTGAACAGCCATTACCCAGATATCCTTGTACTATTTATCTCTCATTAACAAATGACAAGCCCAGCTGCTCTGCAGCTTGTAGGACAAAATGGACACAACTTTTCCAGACTGAGACTGGTCCTTAATTCATAAGCAGTTTGTGCAGCATCCATCAATTCAGATTTCTGTACTTTTGCTTAAAGACCTTAATGAAGATCTTTCAGCCTTTTGTTTTCTGGTTCTGCATATTGATCAATAACTGTGTTAAATTTTATCCTTTCTGACTCTCCTCTCTGGTTTCATTCCAGCTGTGGATGGACAAATGTTCCGCAGTTCTTGTTTGCCAAAGCAGCTGGAAGCAGAGTGGCACTTTGGGGGAGTGAAGTACCGGTATGGTGGCAACAAAGAAGGTAAACTAAGGAGACTTGTTGCTTCTTGTGAGATAAGTCTTGTCTCCAGAATCTTAGTTTTTCCTTTGCAAATACTCCATCAGTTACCTTGGGTTATGAAGGATACCTGCCCAGTCATAGATGGAGCCAAAGAAAAATCTGAACCTGTAAGAGTAGCTGGCCTGTACTCTCCATATTCTGGCTGTGATCTCTTATTACAGATGTTACCTTTATAGGAAACGTTACAGAGTTACTTGTGCAAATAAGTGATTTCTTTCTGAGGCTTTGAGCTAAGTGCGAAAATTTGGGCTGCTTTAGGGTACAGTAATTGGTTAGGCCACAGTGTTTCTCAGTTGTGGAACTATTTCTTAAGATACTGTCCCTAATGCTGCATACAGAGGGTGAAGCTGCTACCATCAGTGACTAGAACAGATGCTTTGGTGACTGATGTTGCTTTGCTTTACAACAGGGAACATGAGAGCTGTCTTGCAGATTTAGTGTGTGTGGAGTGGATTGATAAAATGATGATATGATGGGGAGAGAATCACAGACTCACGGAATTTTTAGAGCTGGATCTAGAGTTGATCTAGAGATCATCTAGTCCAACTCCCCTGCTGATGCAGGAATGCCTAGAGCACATTACTCAGGGCTGCATCCAGGTGGGTCTTGAAAATCTCCAGAGAAGGAGACTCCACAACCTCCCTGGGCAGCCTGTTCCAGTGCTCTGTCACCCTCACCGTAAAGAAGTTTTTTCTTGCGTTTGAATGGAACTTCTTATGTTCCAACTTGTGCCCATTGCCCCTCATCCCATCACTGGGAACCACTGAAAAGAGTCTGCCTCCATCCTCCTTCAACCCACCCTTTAGATACTTATAAGCAAGAATAAGGTCTCCCCTCAGCCTTCTCTTCTCCAGGCTAAAGAGTCCCAGCTCTCTCAGCCTTTCCTCATAAGGGAGGTGCTCCAATCCCCCAGTCATCTTTGTTGCCCTACGCTGGACTCTCTCCAGTAGTTCCCTGTCCCGCTTGAGCTGGGGAGCCCAGAACTGGACACAGTATTCCAGTTGTGGCCTCACCAGTGCCGAGTAGAGGGGGAGAATGACCTCCCTCGACCTCCTGGCCACACTCTTCCCTATGCAGCCCAGGATTCCATTGGCCTTCCTGGCGACAAGGGCACATTGCTGGCTCATGGATAATTTACTATCTACCAGGACCCCCAGATCCTTCTCCTCAGAACTGCTTTCCAGCAGGTCCACCCCTAACCTGTATTGGTGCCTTGCATTCTTCCTCCCCAGGTGCAGGACCCTACACTTGGTCTTGTTGAACCTCATTAGGTTCTTCTCTGCCCAGCACTCCAGCCTGTCCAGGTCACGCTGGATGGCAGCGTGGCCCTCTGGAGTGTCAGCCACCCCTCCCAGTTTGGGATCATTAGCAAACTTGCTGAGGATACGCTCTGTCCCCTCATCCAGGTCATTGAGGAATATATTGAACAAGATTGGACCGAGTATTGGCCCCTGGGGGACACCACTGGTTACAGGCCTCCAACTTGACACTGCTCCATTAATCACAACCCTCTAAGTTCTGTCACACAGCCAGCTCTCGATCTCTCTCAGTCAAGGTAGATGACAACTACTGCTCTCAGTAAGGGAAAGTAAGGTTTTTATGTAGCAGGTGGTAGCAAATGTAAATGAGATTCTGCTGACCGTAGAACATAACAATGGGAGTTTTGCCTGATGTGGAGGAAGCTTTTTGTGCACCCGCTCTAGTTTGCACAGTGCCCCTTTCAGATACTGCTGTCATCTGCTCTAAACGGTTCCACTTGATGGTGATTGAGAGTCCTTGCCTGCATGCACGTGCCATGCTGGATTACGGAAGGGATATCTAAGCTCGTATCACCTCTTCTGATGCTCTAATCTCTGCTTCTTTCCTTTTTCGTCCCATTGCGACTGATTCTTCCATCTCCTGGACATGCCTCTTTGGCTCACCCCATCTGTGTTTGTCCTGACAGGAGAAACAGGATTCAAGCCTTGCTACTTGGAAGTACTCAAGGTTGTCAAAGGGAAACTGCACCAACCAGATGAGATTCGTGGAAGTTCCTTCTATGCTTTCTCCTATTACTATGATCGTGCAGTTGACACCAACCTAATTGGTAAATTGGTTTGGGATAATCTACTATGTGTGAGCATGTTAACCAGAAGGTAGACAGAGGAACCCTGGAGACTGGAGCCACGGGGAGCAGGGAAAAGGAATCGTGTTGAGAAAGAGGAAATACACAAAATACAATGTTCATTCCCTGAAGGTATCTGTCAGTGCAGTTTGATGTTCAGAGTTCAGCAGATGAGACTTATGCTCTGAGCTCCAGTTATACTTGCAGCTCTGTCCTCTGTTACCAACAGATCTCACTCCTAGCCCAGTATCACCAAGTTGCAGTCTAGGGTCAACTTAGATACAGAACACCAATGCTTTCAGGTCTATGATGATGTTTTCTCACCTCTTTTCAGATTATGAACAAGGAGGTGTTCTGGAAGTGAAAGATTTTGAAAGAAAAGCCAAAGAAGGTAATAGTCATGAGACTTGGGAAACGGGTGGGGATGAGAAATATGAATGTCTATAGGCAGTACATAACGTGAGTTTGACTTTTAAGTGTTTAACCTTTATTCCACTTACTTACACCTTCCATGTTATGTTACTTAGCTTTTATTAGCCAGCACCTTTAGCTGTTGCAGAAGAAAGCACTGAAGAGCAGCAAGGGGAAACAAAGTGTTAGCAGCTTTGCAGTTCTGTTCAGGAGAGAAGGGAGACAGTTCATAAATGTCAGTACAAAAGAAAATTATTTTTCTATATCAAGAGCTCCTTCTGTCAAACTGCAATTCTCTGAATTTAGGAGAGTGCTGACTTCTGTAAGTCAGTCACCTTAAATCCTTTTTAATCTCTAACAAAATGGAGGGAGAGAGCAGAGGTTGTTTAAGTCTGACAGCCTCTTCTGCATTCCTTTCCCTCCCTCTGACTTTTTTCCTGAATGCTTGTTCTAGTTTTGTGCCTCCTCCGGTGAAAAAAGAACTCCCCCCTTGCCATGCTACTGATGGCTAAAACTTTAGCTTACAGAGCAAGACATTACCTCTGAATTGTGATCATCCTCATGATGATTAATAGACATATTTGTCACCAGAAGATGCTTAATTATGTAGCTCAGGACTGACTTTTTTTCTAAAATAGGACCTAAATTCTAATGATTTTTCAGTTAAACTTAATCTCCCTAGAAACTCAAGATAGTTTTGAATAGGGGGATTAGGCTCTAAAGTTTGGGTTTGGTTTGGTTTGTTTCCCTGGATACTGAGAGAGCTTATTTCCAAACATGCAGCTAAGATGTTATCTAACACCATCAAACCATTTATTTAGCGTCAGAGCATCAGGAGATCAATTCTATGATCCTAAATTAATGCTCCTCTTTCTCATTTCAATAGTAGGAGGATGCTGCTTATTGGTTTCTAAAAAGAAGTGAACTCTGCTCTTGATGCTTGTAAAACAGGGCAGTAACAGTAGGTCCAGAAGATGATGCTTAGTGTAAACACATTTCCCAGTCTTTGTCACTCTTACTGTGCAATCTTGTCTTAGCTGCAGTGAGGGGGTGATTAGTTGGGCAATAGCCTCTTCCATGTCCTTGGACATGTGTGGTTGGAAAAAAATAAAAGAAACCGCCAATGTACAAGGTGGAGTCCATTACTGAAGCCATCCTTGGAGATTGACAAGGAAGACAAATGATGCTGTGTTCTTAAAAGACTAAGTAATAACGAACTCCTTGCCAGTTATCAGTTGAGCAGAGATTCAGACTTCAAAAGAGCTATTTGGATTATGTTGCTGTAATAAAAGATCTACTTATGATGGAGTTAAGAGAAACTGGAAGTACAATATGGTTTATTCTCCAACATTATAGAACAGCTGTTTAGCATGTACCATGTGTCATACGTACCCATTAATAGAAGTGGGTGGCTTGTTTTAGTAGGCTTTGGCTTGAGGTCAGTTCAGGTGTATAATGTAGATGAAAGCTCCTTTATTTTGCTGAGATCCCTTTTTCTTTTTTTTTCCTTCTCTAGTCTGTGATAACATGGAGAGGTATAACTCATCCAGTCCTTTCCTCTGCATGGATCTCACCTACATCACTGCTTTACTAAAGGAAGGGTTTGGATTTAGGGACAACACGCTCTTACAGGTGAGAAAAACAAATCCCAAAGACAGCTTCCAAATTTCTCTTATCAATCAACGTGCATTGGTTCATTTTTCTGGCTACTGAGTCTTTCCAGGCTCGTTACATGTAGTTGCTGTCATCTGTGCAACATATGAATCTAGAGGACTGTTGGGAACAACTTCTTTTTCTTCCTTTATAGTTAACAAAGAAAGTGAACAACATAGAGACAAGCTGGACTTTGGGTGCTACCTTTCACCTACTGCAGTCTCTGGGGATAACCTATTGAGCTGTGACATTCCCGTGGACTTCAGCATTTCTGAAAGGCTGAGAAAGCAAATTGAAACCTCCAGATATGTTGTTCAGCTGGAATTGGTCACAGAGCAGAACGTGGACCAAAGCTATAGAACCGGTCTTTACCCTGGATTGGCATCGTGCATAATGAGAGTTGCCACAGTATGATTTATAATTGTGATTGCCATAAATGATCCAGAAACTGCCTTCTGAAAGTCAAAAGGCCTAAACTCCAGCAGAGTATCCACAAGGGGCTCAGAATCAGCTTTCACCAGCACGTTTGTATAGCATCCCATTGCTAGAAGCACAGAGTACCTGGCATGTGGCGGCAGACTACAGGCACGTGACTTCTCCTCCCCCTTCTATTTTAAACATATATAACTTGTTTGCTTGTGAGATGATAAATACAGAAATTAAAGATGGTGTCAACAGTCATTCAGAGAAAAGTGAATGACTCTGGATGCTGCCAGCCTCAGCATTCCAAATACCTGGCCGTTAACTGAGCAAACACATTGCAAGAAGACGCCAGTCTTTCAAGAAGGGGCCTGCTATAAGCACACTTTGGGCGTGGTTTTGGGAAAGGTGTTGGCCAAAACATAGGTTGTCATTTCCAAGCATTTCTTTAGGCAGCAATCATTTCCTAAGCTCAGTGTGTGCCTGACTGTGTTCCTTCTTGCTGCCCTTTACAAGTCTGTGCAGCTATACCATATATCTGGCTACCAGACTTGGTAACTTGATTCCTTTAGCATGTAGTCATAACACATAGTTGTGCTGGCACAACTAGGCAGCAGTGCCAGCTATTTAAACTCCACTGCCAAAAGAAATGCTTGTCACATTACACCCACAAGGAAATTAAGGGTGCAGTCAGATGAAATAGCATTTCTGATAGCTCACTTTGCTGTGAGAGGCAGTTCTGTTTCTCTGCTGTCAGCAAAGCACTCCCACAGCCTTCTTTCCTCTGATGCTGGTGCTCCTCAGGTTCTTTGGTGAACCAATTCACGACACCAAACTTGAGCTAAATCAGCTCACTGGAGTCAAGTCTAGCTAGCACAGGGGAAATAGGCATTGCACAGCCTGGAGAGACCTGCTGGGCCAGGAAGGTGTTAAGAGCATCACAGCCCATTTTGTCAGAGTGAGCTCTAAGCTGTGGTTTCCTATCTGAAAGCTGGGGCTTATCGCTTCCTGCACTCTCCTTAGGAACCTCCTCTGAATGTAGAGCTGTGGTGAAACAAGTTGTTTTTTCAGTTGTTTAATAGATGAAAATAGGTAGAGTGGAATTAGCATCAGAAACAGAGGGAGAACAAGAGCAGAAGTAGCTTTGCTTTCTTATCCCTTGTTTGCTTATCCCTTGTTCATTTTAAATTGTTTTAAACTTCATTTCTCTTTAATTGGACCCATACAATGCTGTATGCAGCCCTGCATTGCTCTGGAATTATTTGTATTACATACAGCAGGGCTTTAGGAACAGTGCATCCAGCAAAGGGGTTGCAGCTGTTTAGGTAGCCCAAGACTTCTGTCAGGATAGCATGAAGCTATTTGAGTAATAGTTTAAAGTGAATCTTGCCATCTCTTTCACAGCAAAGACATAGCAGCAATGAAAGAGCAATATTTTAAAAAAACATCTTGTTAAGTAGGCTAGAAAGCTGGGCTGTGGGATCCTGGTTTTCTTGTTTAATTGGCTATAGAGAACATCAAGATTGCTGCAATACCTTAAGGCTCCAAGCACAGACCTTGCATTGTCCTAAATAGAAACAGCTGTGGAGACAACTTTTTCACCCCATTAAATAGTTGGCAGCTAGCTCATCAAAAACTACTATCTTTTACTCACCATGGAATGTGTAACGTAAAGATGAATTTACCCCAGTCATGAACAGAGAGGTATTACTCATGCGACTAAGGGAAGCTTTTATCCACTGATATCTTGTGATGAACACTTTCCCATCAGGCATTTGCAGTTACCTATTTGGTATAACACACCTTTCCCACTTCTGTAAAACCAAAGACTGCCCTCACGCTACCTTCTCCGCAAACTGGATTTGAAAATAATTGGTAATTCCCAGCAAGGGGAGGAAGTAGTGCACTCGTGCCCTCACTAATCTTGCCAAGCAATTTGGAGACTTAAAAATTTGCCATACTGTGAATATTAGTCTGCTTCCTTGAGTTAGCAGTGCAGGTTTGACTGTGGCTGATTAAGCTAACTCCTTCTCATCTCTCAGGTTTTATGGTACTAGGGTGCAAGGTGAGCTTTTGATTGAACAATTTCAGTCAGCAACAGGAGTCCAAGGGTTGGGGATGGAGCTACTGATACTTGTCCCACCACTGACACCTTGCCGTAAATTCAGGCTGTTTCTTTGAAATACGAAATACTCATCCTACCTGTACTCCTCCTTACCAGAATCTGTTTTGAGATCCATGTTGAAAAATTCCTCAGTGTCACACCAAACTTCTGTTCCTTCCTCACTAGAAGCTTCTGTTTGAACATGGAGAAAGTAGTTGTGGCCTTTTCACAACCACAAACATTTCTTATTCCCCTTCTTATTCCCCTGTTTGGCAAAACTTGGTATATGGTCTGGTCTGCACAACAAGGTGACTGCAAACACATTCATGTTGTCTTCAGTGAACAACTCTATTCACTTTTGTATTCTCAGAGAACACAAAGCAGGATGCAGTGGTTACTAACCAGGCCACGTTACTGCTGAGAACTAGCTAATTTAATAATCCAAAAGTCGTCTTTCAGTCTGAGCCAGTGCTATGACAAACTCTTTCTAGATCTTGGGGCAGAGCCGTAAGCAGTCAGGCTGTATTTGAGATAGGAAGGGAGGGTGAGATGTTATGCGTAAGGAACAAGCAGCAGCAGCTTATCTGCCAGCTGAACAGACACTAGCCCTGAGGAACACTTAAGGGTTTGGTTTTGTCTGAAGGGAGGATGGTCTAGAACAAGATAGGTACCACGCAGAGGAAGTTTCTTTTCTGTGTTCTTTGCCTCAGACTCTGGTACTACAAATGCTAGGTGGGAGCGTCTGCTTCCCAGCACCAAAGTTGCATTAAATCTGAATGCTCAGGGCCTTTGTCAGCAGCACAATTCATTAACTGAAGGAAAACTGCTGCTTTCTATCAGGAGCCTGATCCTGCAGTCATGAGAGAAAACTCTGCTCAAAGGTTTCTTTTGCAAGAAATTGCAGAATTGAGCCCCTGCTGTTTACATCTGAACTACTCAAGGTGGGTGGGGGATCTAGAGAAGCAAGTCAAGTCCTCACACCCTAGTGCAATGAGATTATTTATTAGCTTAACTAAAGACTAAGCAGCCTTTTAAGAGAAGAGTTCTACTTGCAGCCCTGATTTTTATCTCCTCCTTTGTAATGTCTTTTAGCCAGTCACTAACAGGAACTGCCTAATATGAGTGACTGACTAAGCACAAGTAATGGCTTTCAGTTCAAAACTTACATTTCATTCTTTCTGATGTTAATTCCTGATACTGGTCAGCCATATGTGTAAGTCTTGCCCATAGTCAGTGCTCACTTAATTCTGTGAGTGTCAAATGTCTAATGCAGGAGGCTGGTGTTTGAAACTTAAGACAGAATATCTTGAATGTCTATTTTAGTAATTAAAGCATTTTTAACAATATTCAAGACATTGTGGTGCGGTTTTCTTTCCTAGATAGTATTGTTGTCTTGCATCTCTTTTTCACGGAGCCCTTAAGACTAGCCAGTTCCACAAGAAACAACATTATTAAATAAAGCACCAAGAGAAGGGCAGGGAAAAGGGCAAGAGACAGATTAGATCTTTAAAACATGTTGGCCACCATGAGTTGTCTCCCTCCTTTCTGAGTCCAGGAAGTGCTAAGAACCCAGGAGTGACATTACAGTTCTAGAAATCACATCAGAGAAAACTCAAAGTAATTAAGCAGCAGAAGTTGTAGCTGGCAAAATTCAGCACTGCATTTACCAAAAGACAGACAGCTTTTTCCACCTCAGTCTTCAATTCAAAAGGCCCAAAATTAGAAGCACAGATAGTTCTGTGGCTGAAGACATCATGGTACTACAGGAAGAGACCCTAAATCCTCTTGAGAAGAGCAGATGAGACAGAACTTTTGCATAAACAAGTGGATGATACACAGCTCAACCCCTCAGTTTTATTGTTAAATTAAAATAACACAATTCAAAGATTCAAGTCAGTCACAGTCCTTTTAAGGGCAATGCATTCACTGGCAAGCTGCTGTTCCAAACTGACAGGAGATCACTTGCTGGCAAAAGCCATGATTTGCTCCTAAAAGAGGAGAAGAAAAAGATAAGTAACTCGTAAACTTGTAATAAGCATACATCTAGAAAGCAGCTATAGTCTGCTTCCCTTTTATATATACGGACAACAGTTCTTTGTCAGCCTCTCCAGCCAAGTGCAGAGCACCTACCCCTATATACTAGAAAATTAAAGAAGTTGCAGCATTCCTTTCCTTCCCAAGTAGCACAAAACAGAGGTGTTACCAACAAGTTCTGTGCTCAGAAAAGAGGTGTTCATTTGGTTTTTTTGCTTTAAACAGAGAAAGGGGAAAAAAATTCTGAGCATTGAAGCAGCAGCGTAGTTTTTTTGGTGCAACTAATAAAGACACCTTTCCAGTGGCAGCTACTACACCTTAGGAATTTACTGCTCTTCAACTCAGTGTTGTAACTGTGACCATAACACAAAGGAAACAGGCCACCTGTGTTTAACAGGAAAAAGGTGACTTGATTTGTAGAATAAAACACTCAAATCCAGAAACAAGGAGTCTAATTTGAGGGTGCTTGGGAGCTTTGAGAGCAGGTGGCTTACGAAACTTCATGAAAATCCAGCAACTACGTGAAGATGGTGCGGAATTTAGGTAGATAGGCTGCAAACAGAGGCTCTGTGTTTAAGACTGAACCTCCTCACCACAGTCTTCCTAAGGTAACTTCCATTAGAGAGACTTGCACTTCTGCCACGCGGGAACAATTTCACAAGGCAAACCAGCACAGAAACAGGTAACTTGTTTGAGCTGTACACCACATCTGCCAATTCACCTGATGTCTTATTCTTAGTGAAGCCGTCTTATTCTTAGTGAAGGGCTAGTTTTTCATAGTGCATTTCTGGAATGCAGTTCAAGGTTCCACATTTTCATTCCATAGCAAAATAATGCCAAAGACTTCTAAGGACTTCTAACCTCTAACTACTGATACAGAGTACAGATGCTTAGATCCCTTATCTTCTCTTGTGCTGCAGGAGAAAACAGGTACTACTGAGCTGTCAGTTATTTAGGAACTCCTCAGGCTCATTCAGGACACAAAACCTCAGTTTGAACAAGTTAATATTTTCCAACCAAAAAATGTTTCATAACAATAATCTTCACCAGCTTGCACATGTTTCAAGAGTAGTTCTGGACTCTTCCTACGGCCGTCACCAAAGTGAGATTCTTACTTTGACAGGAGGCAGGGCATTTGTTGCTTGCAGTCCCCATGTCCTCAGCAACACCAAGGGAGCCAGCCTTGTGGAGTAAAGCCTCTTTAGCACATCGATAGCAGCTATCAAGGAGACGTTGTGCCTCTGACGTTCTGTCTCAAACTTTAAGAGATGTTTTAAGGAGCCTGGAAGAGATAGTTGAATGCTCCTATTAAAACTGACTTGCCACAAACAATTGTGCACCTTATCTATATAGCAGTCTCCACCGACAACTGAAAACACAGGAAGAGAACAGAGAAATCATCTGTCTTAACAAAGGCCTCCTTCCATCAGCTAGTGGTCTTCATCTCACCACCTCTTTAACTACCATGCTGCAGAATTTTTTGTTTGGTTTTTGTTTGTTTGTTTTGTTTTTTAAAAGCAGCTTTGAGATTTGTGGGACAGAAACTGCATCCAGGAATCTAACTGCTCCACAGCCGACGGTCACCAGAACAGTTTTACTTCAAATATGCTTGTGCCTTTGAAATACAAGATAGCAGCATGCTTAACCTGCAGCAGCGGTAATGCTTGTCCTGATGTTAGCAGGGAAGGCCTGTAAGAGACTAATCATGTTACTGCCACTTCACTTCACTTACCCAGATCGCTCCCATTGAAGGCTGCTGCACTGAGGTGATGAGCTAAACATGCAATATCGCCAAAGCCCAGGTTTACACCTTGTCCTGCAAGTGGGTGGACTCTGTGTGCTGCATCCCTGGAGGAAGAGAAGACAGAAATTTATATCCCTTCTTGAAGAAAGCCATAATGGCTGACAAACCCCAGAAGGGATCAGCATAGCACTCCTCTCTTTGCAATGAGCACCACCTTACAGCAGCATACATAAAGTGTACTTTATCCAGTACCTCCTTGCATGCTATGCTGAACTACCTGCCTCTCCAGTTGTAAGCAAAACAAAGGGGAGATAACAAAAAGCAGTTCTGAAAGGAAAAATTATAAAGAGGTGACTAGCCAAAGTCCTGTCAGATCACGTGTTAAACGGGCCTTAATGTTTTTGTAAGTGACCTCAGCACAACAGGAAGTCTATCATTGGCACATTTCACAAACACAAAGTAGACAGATATCATGAATACAAAGGAGAAGTGGGATATCCTCAAACAGAAACAAAATCAGGTTCTTTTATGAGCGGACTTATCTGTAAAGGACAAAGCCAGACATATTGATGAGGGAGGCTTAAAGTTAGAGACATGAAACAAAGTTTGGGTATGAAATGTAAGATCATGCACTTTAACAATTTATAAAGCACAGAGTGCTCCCAAGCACAGACTGGCTGACAAGTTGGAAAGATGAAAAGTATCTGAAGTGTAATACAGCATCTAAGAATTACTATAAGCTAATAGTGTACTGCAGCTGTGGTGGAGAAAAAAGTACACACAAGTTTAGAATATAAAAGATGAGCTATTTCCCTATTTCTATAGACCACCATACAAAAGCCTGTGACATCCCATCCAGAATAATTTTAAGTTTTGTCATTTGTGTTGAAGAAAGGTGAGCTTAAAAGTCAAACTGGTACACAGAATGGCTGCTACAATGTTTGAGGAAGTACAGGTCCAGGATGATACTGGGTTGTTTCGCCAGACTACACAAACCAGAAAAGGAAAATAATTATCTCGCAATTTACATAGAAAGCACACACAATGGACAGAGAGCTACTCATACAAAAGGACTTTGTTGGCACAAGAGCACAGGGTACAAACTGGGCCTGGATAAAGTAAAACTGAAACTATAAATTATTTCTAACCATCTAAATTGTTGACTAGGAGTTGCTATTTCTAACCACATGCCACCTACTCACACAAGGGCTACCGCTGGGGACCTTACCCAATAAGGGCCACGCGGTGCTGGACATACTCCGTCGCATGCCCCATTCCAAGAGGGAACATAGCTCGGCTCTCTGGATCTACTTTAGCAATGCTTGGGGGCAGCTGACGGACCGCAGTCCCTGAGGGTTTCAAAAGTGAAATAGCAGATCGAAACACGGCCCCAGCAGTATCAATGAAGTCAGAGTGGTTTACGTTGCTCCACTGAAAAAAACCAAATCTTTAGATGTTAACCCAAACTAGACATACAAAAGAATCCAGCTGAAAAAATCCAAATGAGCTCGAAGTGCTGAATTTTAACCACTCGGACAAAACTATACAGTAGAAGAAACTATCTTCATTGTTTTAGGACATACAAGTTTCCAACTAGGATGAGCCCACCCTTCCCACCTTTTGGAAATTTAGTTCTACTTCTTCTGTTACTTTCAGAACTAACCTAATTCAGTCCCAAGAGGTCATCCTTTTTAAGTGCCTTTTTAATATCATCTTCACCAGAGGAAGGAACTTGAGAATCCACCTCTCCCATTACTATCCTTTAAGCTGCAGGGTTCCACTGTATTTCTCACGATTACAACAAAGTCAGCCTCATATCCACCACACAGCTGATACTCACAAAGGCAGAGTTGATGCTATCCACAAAACTTTCCTCATCCATAGCAAGAAGTTCCGATGCATGTTCATGAGATGTAGACCAGACCAGAGAGCTGACAGTGTCAGACAGCTAGTTTAAGAGAATGTCAAAGGTAAGTATCAAGAGAAAAAGAAGCAAAAAGAAATGATCAGTGCAAAGATTTCCCCACTGCCCTGCCCTACACCAGTCCCTCTGCACATTACTCCTCCAGCCCTCCTTGCTACAAGTGGGAAACACCAAGGATAACGTGAGAGTGCAGGAGGGGAAATCAAATCAATTAACTGAAAAGTAAAGGGCAGATGGACAAATTCTTAAGAGACAGAACCAACACAGAAAGGCACAGACAAAGTTATTAGACAAGAACAGACTAAAAACTTAAAAAAAGAAAAAAATAAAAAAAATACAGAGATCACAAGTCATTTTACCGGAAGAAGGGCAATTGGCCCTGTGGGAAGGAACCTCTGCCATGCTACATTGTTGTCTGTGGCCTATAGTGGAAAGAAGCAAGTGGACAGTTACGAGTTAGTGACCTGGATCACCTGCTTCAGCTGTTCTGCTTATGGAACAGTCAATTTGCAGAATTTCACCTCAGACAAATGAAGGGTTGCCACCACAGCTGACTGGTCATACCGATGCTCAACATTCTTAATTTTGGCTTCCTTCCGGACTACAGAGTTATGACCATCCGCACCAATCTGCAGAACAAAGAGATACAAAGCAACTGCTTCAGCAGCTCCTAAGAAAGCCAATATTCCAGTCTACAAACCTCAGCCTGCATGTACACGTTTTTTGTTTATTCAGAAAAAAAAAAAAAAGATTCTCCCGAAACCAGAAGACATGGCCTGCTGTTGTCCAATTCAGCACAGTCTTCTTGCATCAGGTACAGAAAAACCTATGCACCGTGTCCCATAGCATCTCTGACAGACTTAGCCACTCACCTCATTCGAGCCCTCCACGTGGGTGGAGCGGCACACACGGAATCAGAACCAAATCCAGTGGAAAGGACTTGGGCAAGAGATGATGCCTGATCAACAGAAATAAAAAGTTTAGTTACCAGCAGTTTGGTCTGAAGTCTGCGTCCATCAGCTAACTCAATTTGGACCCAAGGGCTTGTGTCACAGCTGTGAGAGGGAAGGGGCCAGGTATACCCGACTGCTCTGCTCCCGTAGAAAACCTCCACCCGGTCTGATGGGAACACAAAGTACTATGGTCACAGTATGATACAGACATGAAAAAAGGAAACATCACTACAACAGCAAAGGCCACGCATGCCTTAATGGCACCCTAAGAGCTGACCCTACAATTCTCAAGGCACCCTGAAAGAACAAATCTGGCCAACCCTTTGTCACTGCAAGGCCTGATCTGGACAGAAAGCTACAGGTCTTTTCATTACGTCTATTTTTGGGGAGACTATGTTCTGGAGAACTACCTATGCAACTGTTTTCTTGCAATGTAGCCTCTGGAAAACAGTTTTCTCCCTCTCCCCCAATTAAGAAGCTGCCTATGTCTCAGAGTTACTTGTTAGATGAATTATCTTTCTCCCTTTCATAACTCAGCACACACAACAGAAAGCAAGTAACTGAAAGCTCTCTGCAAGAAACAAAATATTAAAGAAGTTGTCCACTACCTCCTACTGCATCTAACTGTTTTGTGAGAGCAGACATGACGACATCATTCTCCACTATGTAACCCATGTCATCTAAGTCATCTTTCTCAAAAACGATCATGGCTTCTGAACAAGCATCCCACACCTACAAAGAAAAAAATAAATTACATGAAGCTACATGGTAAATAAGTGCTGTTCCTTTCAGGGACTATGAATGTATCCATCTTAACAGCAAAAGGACACGGCAATCTAGAAATACAGAACTAGAGGAAACATTCTGGGTTACTGTTCATTCCCAGCTACTGAAGTACATCACACAATTCCTTTCACACAATGCTCTAGCTTCATCTCAAAAACTGATTGCAAAGAAAGTTTTTTATCCCTACTTTCCTGTTACATTATTAACATACAAAGCTACCCTACCACCTTGTTGTGGGTTAACCCCGGCAGGCAGCTCAGCACCACGCAGCCACTCGCTCACTCCCCCAGAGTGAGATGGGGAAGAGAATCGGAAGGGTGAAAGTGTGAAAACTCGTGGATTGAGATGAAGTCAGTTTAATAGGTAAAGCAAAAGCTGCATATGTAAGCAAAGCAAAATAAGGAATTCATTCACTACTTCCCATTGGTAGGCAGGTGTTCAGCCATCTCCAGGAAAGCAGGGCTTGATCATGAGTAACAGTTATTTGGGAAGACAAACGCCATAGGTCTGAATGCCCCCCGCTTCCTCCTTCTTTCCCCAGCTTTTATTGCTGCTGAGCATAACATCATATGGTGGGAGATATCCCTGTGGTCAGTTGGGGTCAGCTGTCCCAGCTGTGTCCCCTCCCAGCTTCTTGTGCACCCTCAGCATGCTCACTGGCAGGGCAGTGTGAGAAGCAGAAAAGGCCTTGGCGCTGTGTAAGCACTACTCAGCAACAGCTAATACATGCCTGTGTTAACAACAGTTTTCATAACAAATTCAAAACATAGCACCATACAAGCTACTATGAAGAAAATTAACTCTATCCCAGCCAAAACCAATACACACCTTTACCTTTATTTCCTGACTAGTACCCATACCTCAGTATCTACAGTTTCCATTAGGAATCAACCTTTCATCCTGTGACAATCAAGACTCTGAGGACAGGTATTTCTGAGTAGACTGCTACCCCCCCAAAAAAAAGTAACAGGAATCATCATAAGCATGACCTGCCCTCTGCCAAAGAAAATCCTTTGGATCATTAATGTAAGTACTTCTGAGAATTCAAAGTAGACAGATACATAGTATATTTGCAGCCCTAAGTAAGGCACCTGCATTCGCCGGAACGGCTTGAGTCTCAGGCTGCAGACATGATCCCAGGCACCAAAACCTAAAAGAGAAAAAGGACACAAATGCATGGAGATGCAGCTTCATATGTGACATTGAGACCCAAGCAAAACTGAAGCTCACTCCACACTCTCCTCCTCTCTCCCTGACTATCAATGCCCAGACTCTGCTTGCACCATCACCAGACAGGGCCAGGTCTGCCTCAGTACTTTCACAGGTCCCGCATCACATTATTTTACTGTTAACACAAGCCAGTAGAAAAGAAACGAGTTTTTCATCAAGGCTGTGACTTAACAGTCAACTGTCACTGTCCTTTCACTGAGTAATAAAACAGACACAGGAATGCATGGCTGTCATTGTTTAGAATATTTCTTTCTCCATAAGGAATCAAGGCTCAAATCTGTCTTTAAAATTAAAATTAATCAGAAGTGAGTTACCAGTCTACAAAGCACTAACTACATGCTTCTTTTGTGAAAAAAACAATCCAGATGCTATAGAAAGCACCTTACAACTTTTCACTAGCCTAACGTCACAAATATTTATATAACAAATCAGACCAAGATACCAGAACATACATTCTTGTTATCAAGAGAAGCCTGATTTAATCACCACAATTCAGCATATAGAATACTAAGAGACAAAGGCAAATAATTTCGTTTAGGATGAAGGCAGCACATGCTCAAAAGGGTTTTGTTTAAACAAAATAAAAACAGCTCAAATAATAGACTGTTAAAAATGCAAACAATAGAAATTATACTTACTGCTTAGGAGAGTTGCTGATCCTGGGGAGATGGAACTGACCCTGTTACTGTAACTGTCCGGCATGCGACTGTATTCTTTCCTAGGACCAGCCTCCAGCAAAGCAATCTTCTTATCGTAGAAGTGGATATCGTGCCCTAAAATAAGCAAATGCATGATGTGTTACAATGCTCCTGCCAAAACCCTCTTTTCTTATTTCGGTAACGCCCATGCATTTTTGTAATAAGATAGAGTAGATGCAAAACTTAATAAAGAAACACATTTACAATACAAGTTTTGACTAGGCAGGTAAACTTTTTTATTTTAAAGCTTTATGACTACAATCCTGTTACTGAGACTGACAATGCTTTTGCAGTTAAAGCAAGGATTAAACGTTTTCTTCTTTTTGTACAAAGTTTACATCTTTGTACAAATTTGTGCACATTTTGTTATGAAAGTTCATTATTGAAGTATTAACGAGTGAAATCTGCACCGTTTACTCCAAGCACAGAACACATTTTTCAGAGCTTAAACACAAATTCACTAACTAGAAGAATTCAAAATAAAACTATGATACTTAGCAACTACATTTATGTTTTCTCTATCTTTATATTCTGACAGTGGAATAGCACAGGCAGTTTAGACTTTAACTTTCAGTTAAAGAGAACTGAAAAAAACTGAAGAGATGACTCAAGTAAAGAGTAAATCACACTGCAGCTGAATTAGCCATGCTTGTTGCACCTGACCAGTATGGTTGCAGAAGGTACCAAGACCAGAAATGCTGTCCTTACAACACCCAGAGTTTACTACTACAGCAGTCCTAGTAACAGCAGTATCCTGAACAAATTTTCTAGATTACACATAACATAACTTCACCTCTTGAAAGGTCCCAAACTTGCACGTTAGTCTTAGATATCACTGCTGGAGGGGATCCTTATGCTGTCTCAATTCCACTGTCGTCGTCTTTAACAACACAAGCAGAACAAGTTTGCAAGGTAAACCCTTACACTTGCAAAGCAATTATTGCTTAGGACCTTTGCTCTTTTGTTCTTCTTTGAACTCTTTTCTTTGGGCTTCTGTCACTATTACACCCTTCTGAATTAACATTGCAAAAAAAGAAGCAGCCAGTACTCTCAGGATCTCTAGTGATGCAAACCAAGCACAAATCCATTTCAACTTGGTATTCCCGTGTTTAAAATACAGGGAATGAAACTTAGGATCAGAAAAGCACTTTCAGCTATGGCATCAGTGATTTAAGGGTAACCACGTTTGACAAAAATACTACAAGTAGTCTATAGAATTCAAAGTAATGTCTACATTAAAAAAATACAATAATAGGATAATGCTCATCACAGCCATCAGGTGTCCAAACAGCTTTAAGTCAATCTTAGCTGTCACAAGACGATGTAGGGATAAGGAAATTCCACAACAGGATCTTGAACGTTAAGATCCTAAATAGTAACCACAAGGTTATCTCACACTGTCACCAACAGGAATTAACAATTAAGGTCGAGGTACTAAAGTACCCAATACTCCACACACGGAAACTCTCGGGAGAACTCCCAGTTTTAAGTTTTTGTGCAGCCGGTGAGAGAGACGGGGAGGTCAGCAGGACATGAAACCCACCACTCACTCCACTCACAAAACACGGTACGGGAGGCCCAAAGGCCTCCGAGATCTGCCATCACCGCTGCAAGGGCAGGAGGGAGAAACCGCCGCCGGCTGTGAGGCCGTGACTGCAGCCCCCGTGGGGACGGCAACGGGCCGGGCCGGGCCG
>VYXH01007717.1:1516879-1529825 GCA_013397275.1 Burhinus bistriatus | reverse complement strand
GTGACACGACATCCCCTCAGGCTGCCTGTCCCCAACTCCTCGGTCTCCTGCCACCGTCTGAGGAGCTGGGAGCGGCCTGTCAGGATGGGAGGCCGGTGGTCTCCGTTAGAACCGGACTTACCGTACCAGGCCAAGTTAACGGGTGACCTCGGGGTAACCGAAGAGGATGAGGAGCTCGAGGATTTCAGGCGGGAGGCGGCAGTCCTGCGTGACAAGCTGTGGCAGGCTCTCAGGTAGGGTAGTGTCTGGTAAGGATGGCAAAAGGGTGCAGGAGATTCCTGCTGCTTCTGACCAGTGATGAGGCGGAGCATGAAGTCTCAAGGTGCACGTATACAGTACCAAAACACTGGCCACAAACGCATTCACAGATGGGAGGATGGGGCCAACAGGTGCCCACATAAGCAGCAATTGCATAAAACATGAACAGCAGAAATCCCATTCCTACTTGCCAACTAATCACACTTAAAATTTGCTAGCAGATTACACGCATTTCTATCCAGTGTCCAGTCTTCAGAGCTGTGGTGTCTCCAACATCTAGCTCTCAGACCTCTTGTCTTTCTCTGTGGTTAGTCCAGCTTGAATTTCACTAGCAGATCAGACACACACACTCTTGCAAAGGAAAGTTAGTTTATGAAGAGCAGACTGCAGCAATCACCAGGCAAGTTTATTGATCGGGAGCCTGTTTATACATGATCAGCACCTTCTGTTTCTNGTGACTGCAGCCCCCGTGGGGACGGCAACGGGCCGGGCCGGGCCGACGGCACCTGCGACGCCGAGAAGGTCACAGCCTTACCCAGCACGGCGGCCATGGCGCTCCCGACCATACCCCCGCCAGACACCACCACATCGTAGAGCGGCGCGGCTGCGCCGGTGACAGACCGGAGCGGAGCCCGCGGGCCGGCCCGCAGCCGCCCACTGAGCGGAGCCAGCAGCCCCCGACCGCACACGGCCGCCATGGCCGCGGAAGTGACGACGCACCAACCGCCTCCGAGCGGAAGTCGCTCCGGGAAACCATGACAACGCAGCCTGCCTCGGGGGCGGGCACTACACAACAAATAGCCCTTCCCGAGCACCAATGAGCGAACGGCGGGTGCTGTCCACCTTGGAATCTGATTGGCTGTTTGAGGGCAAAAAGGCGGGCCTAGAGAGCTGCCGNCGTCTGAGGAGCTGGGAGCGGCCTGTCAGGATGGGAGGCCGGTGGTCTCCGTTAGAACCGGACTTACCGTACCAGGCCAAGTTAACGGGTGACCTCGGGGTAACCGAAGAGGATGAGGAGCTCGAGGATTTCAGGCGGGAGGCGGCAGTCCTGCGTGACAAGCTGTGGCAGGCTCTCAGGTAGGGTAGTGTCTGGTAAGGATGGCAAAAGGGTGCAGGAGATTCCTGCTGCTTCTGACCAGTGATGAGGCGGAGCATGAAGTCTCAAGGTGCACGTATACAGTACCAAAACACTGGCCACAAACGCATTCACAGATGGGAGGATGGGGCCAACAGGTGCCCACATAAGCAGCAATTGCATAAAACATGAACAGCAGAAATCCCATTCCTACTTGCCAACTAATCACACTTAAAATTTGCTAGCAGATTACACGCATTTCTATCCAGTGTCCAGTCTTCAGAGCTGTGGTGTCTCCAACATCTAGCTCTCAGACCTCTTGTCTTTCTCTGTGGTTAGTCCAGCTTGAATTTCACTAGCAGATCAGACACACACACTCTTGCAAAGGAAAGTTAGTTTATGAAGAGCAGACTGCAGCAATCACCAGGCAAGTTTATTGATCGGGAGCCTGTTTATACATGATCAGCACCTTCTGTTTCTCCCCTTTTTTCCCATTTTCCTGTTCTTGGTCCACCCTAATTGACCTTGAGCCTTCCTTTTACCTGCATTTATTCCTTCCCTAAATATCTCATAAGTTTTACTCAGTTTCACAATCACCTTCAAACATCCTATGAGAAGTTTGCTATTTCAATGAGACCCATGACAGTTTGGGGGTTTTTTCTTATTATCAGTTATATAGTCTTCTTATCAGCTATAAAGTTTCAAGTGGGATCTCTTAAGAGTTGCACTAAAGCAGTTCCTTGCAATGGCCCTTCCATCAGTGTCTTAGGAATTCTGGTATTTGGTACTGTTCATTAGGATTCGTGCATCTGTGTGCTTAATTTATTGCCTCTCCTGAGTTTGTCTTTTATGTTGAGTAGCTATCAACCACGTACCCCTAAAGCTGGAACTTTCTGGTTTACTTGTGGCCTTTCTGGCAATAGAGTGCTAGCAGCATAATAAATGGCATTACAAAGCTAAGTAGGCATGACCGCCATTTTATACATGGAAAATGGAATACAAGCAGAGTTCTGCTCATAAACTTTGGTAGCAAAGCAAAATATAGAGCCCAAGAATGATATGCCCTAGGCCTGTTTTTTAATGACCACCTTGGCCTGTGGTGTCTTTCTCTTAATCAACAATGTCTCTCTTCTTTTAATTCTATATTTTAATGATTTCCCTTATTTCCCCTTCATAATGTCTTTGTCTTAGTCATACATCTGGTAACAAAAGGCAGTCCAGTTCTTTGATTGACCTCACCTCGGACAGTACCTGGGATCAGCAAAAGCCTCACTTATTCCCTAAATCCCGCTTGCGGCCAAAAAGCGCTTCATCTCCCTGGATTCCTTCCATCACCATCCCTCAGCCTTTCAAAATGACACTGCGGGAAGCTCGCAAAAAGTCCCAGTTGATGAAGTCATACATGTTTCTTGAACTAGACAAACAGAGAGACAAAAGGCAAAGCCAGGACGAAGCTGAATGTCAGAAACAGTTCCGGGCACAGCCTGTACCTGCCCATGTGTTTCTGCCTCTTTATCAGGAAATAATGGAGCAGAATGAGGTTCGCAGGCAAATAGCAACACAGAAAAGAAAGGAGCTGCTACTTTCAACCCAGCGGCCCTTCAGTTTCCTGGAGAAGGAGGAGAAAAAGAAAGAAGCTATCAGACAAAAGTTCCTGGCAGCAGCATCCCCAAATGAGAGCTCCAAACAGAAGCAAACCAGTAAAAAAGTTCCTAAATCTACTTATGACCCACTTCTTGGAGATAAACTCAAAGGTAAAATGCCAGGGCTCTTCCTGTACAAACAACTCCCTTGCCTGTCCCTCGCTGTCTCCATACTGGGAGGTACGATTGTGGCCCATAGGGCGTTACTTGGAGTATAAAGCCAGTATCATTACATCCCCTGGTGTTGTCTAGTCTCCTGTGTGTCACTGAGCATTACATTTCATCTAGATACCCTTGCAGCAGAGTGTACTAACTTTAGTAGTCTTGCGTCTGTGTCAGCAGCAGCAGCAATTCTGTACCACTCCCCAGCACACCATGGGCACATTGAGCTCTTCAGACAGATTTCCATACCCCTTTTGCTGCAAATCATGATAGTTTGGGAATCCTTCCCTGCACTGGATTCCATACCTTTGGTTATGCTAAAGGGACTTAGATGGTTTGTGGCACAAATATGAAGACAGATGTAGTGTCAGAAGTGTCCAAGGTCCACGCAGTATCTTGGAACTGACAATTTTACTCCCACCCAAGTGATCTGTGCTGGGCGGGACCCCTAGGAGAAAACTATTTCCTGGGCCCAAATCAGGCAATTAGTTTGGTTCTAAGTAATAATGCACTGGTCCGGTGTCTGCTGCCATTCTCTGATGTTTTCAGTTACCTTCCCACTCGTTCTCCACCTTCTTACTAAGTGCTAAAACCGGGGAGGTAGGTGCCAGGACCATTCTAGTCAGAGGGACAGCCCAGGAAATTTTCGTGATGCTCAGTGTCTTTCAGTTGGCTTAAGCCTCCACAGTTTTAAGTTTAAAATAAGCAATACAGACTTCACGTTTGAATATAGGGACTAAACCAGTCCTTGATAATCCTTATTGCTTTTCTCACCCCCTTTTTTTTTTTTTACTGTTTCCTACTGATTTCTTCTTGAGTGTACACCAGTTTTCATCAGAAAACATTCTGTTGTGGTGTACTAAACTAAATAGATTAGAAAGGTAAAAGAGAGCAAAGGACAAGCCATTGTTCTATTTCTATCTGGTATATGAGAAGGGAGGAGGAATGAACATTTCATACCTCAGTCAATGGAAACTTATAAACAGACTCAAAAAAGTCTTATTTTGCAAACCACAAGATTTATATTTTTCTAACAGAAAAAAAAAAATCAAAAACCCCACAGCCAACTGTTTGTCTGTGTTTTCTCAAATATTTAGTGCTGCACAGGAAAGGACTCAGTTTGATGCCATACCCTGAAACACATTCTTTCTATGGAAAGTTTGTCACAGAAGTCACAAGAAATGATCCATCCACCAAATGCTCCTTACTTAAAATCTTTTCCAATATAGACAAACACTGCTGGATATTACATAGAAAAGCCATCATCTGTTATAAGTGTATCTCAACAGCCCATTTGGATTGCACAGTCAACATAATGACATAAAGTCCCACATGGAAAGTAGAACCTTTATTAACACAACACATCTGCAAGACAAAGGGCACAAGTTATCTGGTACCCCTAAGAACAGGAATAGGAGGAGAAGACCTGTTCAGTAACTTACTCTGATCAGTGAAAGAGATATCTAGGGATTAATACATAATAAAGAGCCTCTACCATGGGTTTTCTGTTATCTCTGATTTTTTTTCCCTGGAAGGTAGAGGACAGAGAGGCTGGAAAGTGGGGAAAGAGAACACAGGATGTCTGGTCTCTCCTATATGTGTAGCTGCTATGATAAAGTTTAGAGTTGTGCAGTGGCAATTTCACAGCCTTTTATGTCACTCATATTCTTCTCATTGCTTTGCTTTTGATTCATTAGAAGCTGAACTCTACAGAGAAATCCGCATTCAAATGAGAGCAAAGGATTTGCTTGAGAGCTCCGTAGCTCCTATAGATACTAGCAGCTGTCGGAGGGAGCCTCAGTCCCGAACTGCCACTAAAACTAAGCAGGAAAGACTTGGCTTCTTGCAGGACAAAAGTTTCAGCTTCAAGCCAAGAATTAATCCAACAATACCGGATTTTGAAGGACTTTACTGGGCATTTCAGAGGAAAGCAGTAAGGAGACAAGAAATCAAAGAGGCAACTCATAATAAGCCATTCAAGCTAAGAACCTCCAATCTCCGTGGCAGGCAGAGGCAGGCTAATGAAAAGATAAAGGTGAGATGACTGGATATTTCTGTGGTACTACTTTCTCCGATCAAGATGGCACCTTCTTAAATTTATAGCATTTATTTATGGATGCTTGATGTCCTGTGACCTCTGCCCTTGTCTTGGGAGTACTGCAGAATTCTAGGACAAACCAGAGAACAAAATTCTACACAAAGAGATGAGTTATGACAGCTAAGGCTCAGCCAACCTTATATACTCCTAATCACTTCTCCTTCCCCTCAGCCCCTCCCCATGTAAATCCCTGCTGATGGAAGAGAGAAGAATGAGTGCATTGCCCACATACCCCAACTGTTCACTTTGGTAGGCAAAGAACAGAAGAGATTCTGTATTGTGAACAAATACACTGAATGAAGTTCCATTTTTTTCAGGATTCTCAGCAACTTTCCAAGGTTTCAGTGCAAAAAAGTCATTCTCTGAACGGACTTTCCTCTCTTTCTTCCAACACCCTTCCAGTGCATATTACAGATGCAACTAGAAAACGGGAATCTGCTATTAGGTAAGTAGAAGTTTGTCTACAAGACCATACACCAACTAATGACCAAAATGGAGGAAAAAAGGTCAATGTTTTCCCTCATCACATCAGCTACATCGACAATACTTTTCCTAAATGTTTCTCTGTCTTCTTTCTTTGCTAATTCTTGCCCTGCCTCCCAATTGATTTCGGAGCTGCACGCTCACATGTCTGAAATTTTGCTTTTTTCCTTAGAGGACTACAAAAGTGAAATTCCCTGCTGGCCTGCAGTCTGGCAGTCTTAATTGAGCTGATTACTAACTTTTTTCTATGCAGATACTCCCAAGAAAACAAAAAGGAAGGGGACAAAGAAGGAATTTATTGGCTGGAGAAACAGAAAAAGAAATGTCAAGCTATCCAAAAGTCAGTGAACAGCCGAGCAAAAGCCCTGGATCCACATAAAAGTCTGGAGGAAACACACAAGGAGAAATCAAAGCAGAACTGGTCAGTATGCTGTTCTGCACAGAAATGACTGTTTTCTCTACTAACTAGGGATGATCAGATAATTCTTTAGGAGGAATTGGGTCTAAAAACATTCCTACCCTACCTTTTTTGGCTGTCCTACCCATTCCACATTCATTTGGGTTTCTTGACAATTCCACAGTACTCTTTTCCATACACAACAGTTTCCCTTAGATTAACATTTTTAGAAACTAATTTGTACAAACAAGCCAACTGAAATGTATAATTTGGTAAAGCACACATAAAGCAAGGTTTTCTAAAAATGTGAACACTGGTTCTGTGCTTACAGTAAAGCTTTGCTAATATGTCCATATTACCAGCAATACCAATGTTTTGCCCAGCATTTGGAATCAAGAGAATTACCAGAGCTATTTAAAGGACAAAACAGTTATTGAGAATTCCTTGTTCCTGATCAGCTACAGTCAGAGCGAACTTGTATTAGACAGGCAACTTTTCTATTTCAGGCAAAATATGAGAGAGAGAACAAAGGAATACAGAAAGGAGCTGGAAGAAATGCAGCTGCGAGTCAAGAACAGACCATACCTCTTTGAACAGGTCACCAAGGTAACTGTTCAAAGTTCCAGCGTGTTTCTGGGCACAGGATACATTGTCTTTCTTTTAAGGCAGACATTAAGAAACCTAGTCTCAAGTAATTCATGGATAAAAAGGTGCAAATGGTTGAATAGTCTCTTGACTACACTCAAAATAACACCTGGAAGGCCACCCAAGTGTAATTTAAATTCCTTCCCATCACTTGAAAAACACTCGGAGTTCTCTCTTGGTTGTAGAGCTTTTCCAGTCCCTAACATATATTGCAATCAAAATATATGGTTTGATCAAAATTAAGGCCTTATCACACCAGAAAATTATATTAATACCTATTCTGCACCTGAATACCATAGCCTACAGTCTAGAAATTTTAAACTTTTTTTCTTAAAACTGTCTAGTTGAGCACTTTTTCTTTGTACCTCTAGCACTACTAGAAAAACATTAATGGCATTTAAGTCACTTATATCACCTCCAAGCTCTGCTGTCTGAGGTTGTGTTCAGCACAGCTTGTCCACCACACAGTACCACCTGCAAATCTCTATTGCACTTGAGGTGTAGATACAAATTTTACTCTCTATAAAGTATCTTGTGCCCTGTGTTTTCTCTTTCAGTTCTGTGTCCTTGCAGGGATGGTATCTGGTTAGAGACATAGTGACTATATTGACAATATGCTGATTAAAGATTTCTCAGTAGAAAGCACCCTCCTGGGTCAGACTTTCTGTTCAGGTGACTGGTTAATGGAAGCAGGGAACACTTTTGTATGATAAATATTGGTAACGTTTCTATTTGCCAGGTTGTTAAGAATTCACCAGTATCAATAGCATTCACTCATACTGAGGAAAGATTTCTATCCTTCTATATAGAACCCCTTAATCATTAGGAACCAGCCAGTCCTTTTGGAAAACCGACATCTCAGACTACATTAATTTGCAATGTTTATGTGGAGACAGTGAGGATATAGGATCCACGATGCTTGGTTTTCAGTTTCTTGAAGATTAGCTGATATGGAGCTATTTCAAGGTGTTCTCTGTTTATTGTTCTCCACTGTGGTTAGTGCTTACAAATTGCAAGCAAACGTGCTTCCGGAATTTCTCACAACCCTTTTTTGCACATACTGTCAATTTGAGTGTCAGAGTCAGGACTCAGACATAAGTATGCTAGTCTGGTAAGACTGGAATGCTGTAGAAGCAGGAGAACAGAAGGAGGAAGCAAAAAAAAGAACAGAAGCAGGAAAAGGTGAGCTCCGGCTTTGGGACATTCTCCTAGTATTCAGTTTTGGTACTGTACTGTATGGATGACAAAAATTCTGGACGGTGGCTTTGCTGTCCTCTTGTTCTCATTAGGAGGGTCAGTTGTGAACTTTAAAACAACTTGACCATTATGGAGAAGCCCCAGTTCTACGTGCTTACTGTTTAAGTTTCGATTTCATAGCATGATGCTCGTCAAGGAGCAGAGCGTCGCTACCGACACACCCTGCAGCAGGTTGGGTTAAGTGAAGAATTTGTAAGGAAAAAAGGGAAAGATGCCACTGACTTGCTGGAGGAAGAATCTGATGTTCACAGGTAATAAAAACAATGCAATACAGCTCTTTTGCCTTTGAGTAGAAATATTTTCCTTGTTCATGAAAGCGTTCCGGTTTGTATCATCTAGTGTAGGCAAAATTAAATCAACTTCACTCCTCTTATTAAGCATCATGGTGTCTCTACCTTAACCGCTATGACTGCACTCTGTTTCTTATGCATGGAGCAAAGCAGCAAGTAAACACTGCAAACCATTTCCGGTATTAGACAATCGCTATTTCTACAGAGCGCCCAAGCCTCGGGGTGAAAAGGACGACTGTACTGTACAGGAAGGAGAACCTCAAGAGGAACAGAGCGGAAAGGAAATGGCAACATAAGATCTAGCAGAAGAATCCATTTATCATCTCTTGATTTTTTTTAATTCAAGATTCTCCAGGTTAATTCTCAGGAACTTTCTGATTTAGGCTGATACCTAAGAATTGCTCTGGGGTAAGTGAGATGTGAGAACTTAGTAAAGGAAAAAAAGATCAACTATTGTTTAGAGCATGTCTTGTCCCACCCAGCAAACGCTGAAGCCTCCCTTAGTCTTCACAAGTGTTCCCTGTGCCATTTCCCTTTCTTTAATGGGCAACAAAACAAACTAAAAAGGTTGAAGCACTATGTTTGGATAAAAGTAGATATGAAAGATTGAAGAGGTGAATCCTCTAGTGTCAGCTCCTTGTGTTCATGCCACAGAAGCACACAGAAAGGGGAGAATGCCTACCAGTGTGCTAAAACTTGGTTTACACATATATGTGGTGGAATGCTTTTAAACAAGGTATTTAAAAAAAAAAAAAAGCAAGATTTGACCTATCTTCAGAGAAGACTCAGAGGGAAGTCCTTCTCTGGTGGTAACTCTTCATTCACTCATTACCAGCTCTGCTTCTTCCTCCCATTAGGAAGAAGCAATAGTCTTTCTATATTAAAATATCTCCCATATTTCACTATTAGAAACTGTTTTAACATCTTACCAAAGATGGACTTTGGTGGAAGAAGGATTAGGTATTACCTGTCAGCATGTTGCACTCAAATGCCTGGTGCATCTTAAATAGTATAGTTCAGACATTAGTGGTCTTCCTTTACCCAACAGTAATAATGATCTCAAAAATACAAACCCTTACCACCTGGAATGTTTTCTGAGAATTATGATATCAAAGCACTTTGAGATTAAAAGATTTTTACATGGCTAACAATGTTTCTGCATTGTGCAATTTCTTTATCAGTCCTCTTTTCCTCACTTTTTAAATGGAAGCTGTGTCTGTTTTCATTTTCGTTACCTCAATCCATTTATCTTTACACTGTAACAACAAAACCTCATCATCAAATCAGAAATACAGTACTTGTAAGAGCTACCACATTATATAAAGATATAAAACGGAGATCATGGCATTTTTGATCATAACAAAGTACTAGATCCAACAATTTATGGCCCCAGAGTTTCAGGCTGCTACGTTAGACTTCCACAGAGATCAATTAATGCTGATACGTAGCTGAATGCATTGGGTTGCACCAGTCCTCCTTACTGACCCAAACAATCCTCAACAAATCTAAGTTTAGGCTTGCATTTTTCCATTTTTCCTCCTTTTCCAGTTGAAGAGCTTTCTACACAATGCATCTGCAGAGTGCTGTGTCACAAACTGAAATGCAGCCCTTCACTAGAGAAATTCCCAACGGGTTGGAAATACTTCCTTCACTGCAGAGGCTTTCCACGCTGGGAAGAGGCTTAAGCACCTGGGAGGGTTCAAGGAAGGCTGTTACCAGTGTACCAGTTTCTACATAGGTTTAACGGTGCAGGACACACAAAGGCTGTTCTTTCTCCTGTTTTGCCTGGAAAAGAGCAGTGCTGTAATCATACTGTCACCATGCCTTGTCACATTGAAAGAGGAAGGAAAGAAGATTTCTTCCATGCTCCAAGCCTGTGGTCTGAAGCCCATTGGGCTTGTATGGATATATCTGGAGCAGTGGGAGTGAAATGTTAATACATACGTTTTAAGGGGGATTTACTAAAATTGGTTGCTAATTTCCATAATAATACTTGATGATGCTGGAAAAATAAATTTCCAAGTATGTGAAGTATAAAGGAAAACCTTAAGAAAGGAGGAACAAAGGCTTGACTTTAAATTAATACATGATATTATGCCATATCCCTTTAACAAATACTAAGGTGACATGCATGAATACAGTAACAGATAAATCCAAGTCTTAATACTTGTCCCTAAACAGAAATTGCCGAAATGGTGGTGGAAGTAAAAGCATCAAACTAAGTAACTGAAACTCACTAGCACCTTTGTTGCTAAACAAAGTGTTGTTCTGAAAGTAGGATTACATTTCTGTAATCCTAAAAGATTTGTAATGTCTTAACATATCTCAAAAGTAGTATGGAAATAAATAATTTCCACTTTTGCACTGTAATTTTGCATTTTATGAAAATATTTTGCTATTTTTAGTTAAAAGAATTACATCTAACCTATAAAAATACTGTAGTAAAGAAGACATCTCACTAGAAAATCTCCCATCAACTGATGAGATGGTAGCCAAACCACAATCTAGTGGCCTTCTGTGATGGAGTGACTACATCAGTGGACAAGGGAAGAGCTACCAATGTCATCTATCTCGACTTCTGTAAGACCTTTGACATGGTCCCCCACAACATCCTTTGCTCTAAATTGGCGAGAGATGGATTTGATGGGTGGACTGTTTGGTGGATGAGAAATTGGTTGGATGGTCACACCCAGAGGGTAGTGGTCAACAGCTCAATGTCCAGATGAAGATCAGTGACAAGTGGTGTCCCTCAGGAGTCTGTATTGGGACCAGTACTGTTTAATATCTTCATCAATGACATAGCAGGATTGAGTGCACCCTAGCAAGTTTGCAGGCGACACCAGGCTGAGTGGTGCAGTTGACATGCCTGAGGGACAGGATGCCATCCAGAGGGACCTGGACAAGCTCGAGAAGTGAGCCTGTGTGAACCTCATGAGGTTCAACAAGGCCAAGTGCAGGGTCTTGCACCTGGGCTGGGGCAACCCCTGGTATCAATGCAGGCTGGAGGATGAAGGGATTGAGACCAGCCCTGCTGAGAAGGACTTGGGGGTACTGGTGGATGAAAAGCTGGACATGAGCCAACAAGGTGCACTCACAGCCCAGAAGGCCAACCATATCCTGGGCTGCATCAAAAGAAGAGGGAGGTGATTCTGCCCCTCTACTCCGCACTGGTGAGACCCCATCTGGAGTACTCCATCCAGCTCTGGAGTCCTCAGCACAGGAAAGACATGGGCCTGTTGGAGCAGGTCCAGAGGAGGGCCACAGAGGGATGGAGCACCTCTCCTATGAGGACAGGCTGAGAGAGTTGAGGCTGTGCAGCCTCAAGAAGAGAAGGCTCCAGGGAGACCTTATAGCAGCCTTTCACTACTTAAAGGGGGCCTACAGGAAAGATGGGGCCAAACTTTTTAGTAGGGCCTGTTGCAAGAGGACAAGGGGTAATGGTTTTAAACTAAGAGAGGGAAGATTTAGACTAGATGTAAGGAAGAAATTTTTTACAATGAGGGTGGTGAAACACTGGCACAGGTTGCCCAGAGAGACTGTAGATGCGCCATCCCTGGAGACATTCAAGGTCAGGTTGAATGGGGCTCTGAGCAACCTGATCTAGTTGAAGATGTTCCCGCTCATGGCAGTGGGGTTGGACTAGATGACCTTTAAAGGTCTCTTCCAATCCAAACTATTCTATGACTCACGTCAGATCCTGCTTCAGAGGTACCTGGTGGAGCTTCTGCAAGAACCTCCAAAATTACATACCTTTACCAACAGCAGCACTACCTTTACATTCAGCTCAAAACATTCTCTTCACATAGAAACCATTATACGTGCACAGTATCTTAGCAAAACTCTGCATTCTTAGTAATGCTAATTCTGAACAAAGTCTTTTAAGTTAACAAAAATTCAAAACATCTACATGGTAGACTCATTTAAAGAGCTTGATGTACCAAAACAATTTTGGATGAAAAAGTGACTGGGGAAGGCAGGAAAAGAACACAGCAAATGTAATTAAATGATATCAAGTAGTACATTTATTTCAGATAGTAAGTCAGCTTCTGACAGTGAGATGTATTAGAATATAGTCTCTGAAGGTAAAGGATGGAAGGAAGGCCTGTTGCTCAAGATACTGAATGTTTGTACAGTGCCTAGCACAATGAGGTCCTGGTCCTTAACTGAGGCTCCTAGGTGCTCCAGCAAACAAACGCTTTAGGCTTTAGGAGAATGGACTGCATAAACAGTTTTGAAATGGCGTTCCATGACATGGGCTAAATGACACCTAAGCAGCAGACTTCACCTTTTAAGCTCTGCAAGAGAGAAACTTGGTCCAGTAGGTCTTCTCCAACTCCAGTTGGCCCCATTCTCCATCTACCCACCCACTCTGTGCACAGTTAAAGCAATGTTCACTCATCCTACTGCAACATGGTGAGCCTCTAGGAGAAACGCTCGATCCCACTTCAGTCACCACATATAAGAGGGCGGAAAAAAGAGCAGCTGGTCTCACCCTCCTCTACTCCAATAATCGACTCAGTGTCTGGCAGGTGCAGAGACTCTACACCAAGACTGGGCTGAGAGTTCATGGAGATGAGATTCTTACTATGCACTGTAGATTCTTCCAGCAAACTGCTGCCCATCAGTGACTCTATTGCA
>VYXH01007717.1:1498340-1516805 GCA_013397275.1 Burhinus bistriatus | reverse complement strand
CTCCCATCAGGTACTCTATTTCAAAAAAAAAAAAAAAAAGGTAAAACAAAAATCTCATGACGTAATGATACTGCAATAGAAGATACAATCCCTGCCCCCCTTCCAAGTCACATAGACTTCTTCCCTAGAGACCTACTTTATCCGTTCCTACTCTTTGGACATGCGGTGCTCCAATGGATGGTAACACCTATATTTCTTGTTTTGAGCCTTAGTATGGCAGGATCTCATGCAGGCTTGGCTTTCTCTTTAAATAATTCACATTGCATAAAAAACCAGGCTGCTTACAACAAGAATACATAATGAAGGGCACAAATTCCATGTAAAAAAAAAAAAAGCTAGACTCATGTTAATTTTGAAAACAATAAACCTATCTGCCCCTGGACTACAATACAGAAATACACCTTTGTCTTCTATCCTAGAAAAGGCGAGGGTAAGCAATTCATCCTCATCTCCAGGAGGAACAGCCTTTTATTCCTTACTGGCTTGTGGTCTCATGTTTTCAGGACAAACATCTTCCCTTCTCTTTGACCATCCACTAATTCTTTCCTGCACTTCTCCTCCACAGAGAGTGCCCTCCCTTCCTTACCTGGCTGTTCTCGCTCTCTGCTGCCAGATGTTCCAATTCGGGAGTGGTGTTTCCTCATATGCACGTTTCTGCTACCACTCTGGGAAAATGTCTTCCCGCAAATTTGGCACTGATGGGGCTTCACTCCTTGGAGTATAAGGGGGAAAAAATATCTCAAGAATTACCAAATTGGGAATAAAAAGACCTCATCGACCTGAAGCCAATAATACTGTTTTGAAATGGCTGTTGACAGCACTGGTCCTAATTATCACTGAAAAAAAATCAAATGAGAAATATTGCTGTTTCCTGGCAAACAATAAGCTTCCAGAACAGAAGAAGGTTTAGGTATCAGTATTGCCAGCTGTTGGAAATCTCAAGTCTGAAAAGTAACAAAGTCCTCAAGTCTGGTTTATGAGATGGAACAAGTTATTTGGAATCTCCTATGCAGTGACACGGAAATATTTGATGTCCCATACCTAGAATAAAATGACCAAAAGCAAGGAAGCAGAGGCAAGGAAGCTATCTCCTGCCATCACACAACAACTTGCAGCATCTGCTTTACATTACTGAGTAGAGACTGGATGGTGACTTGTCACTGTGAAAGGATTTCCATTTTACAGAGCAATCCATCATTTCCACAATACAATGAGAATGATGTCCATATGTGCGAGCTCAATAGCATGGAAGCCAAGGAGACGGGAAAGAAAAAGCACGGAGAATTAGGGCAGTCCCAAAAGTTACTACCCCAATAAAATCTCCCCTTCCCCAAACAAGCCATATTCATCATGTGCTGATGGTATTTAAGATAGGTCGATCAAAACAGAAGGCAGAAGCTTTGAAACGCCTGTGAAATACATCTCCATCTAATCCTTTGTCCAATTACAAGTATGTAGTATTAAAAAATAAAGGAAAACCCTACCTATGGCAGAAACCCACTCATGAGAGATTTCAGATTTGAATGGCTTTGATTAATATACAGAGGTGCTAGATTCTCTCTTTTAAATAAGAAAATTGCAGCTATGAAACAGATATCCAACTTCATGACATTTTAGAAACAATTAAAAAAAATTATAAAAATGTAATTTGAATTTAGAAACATAAAATTTAGAAACAGAACCAACAGAAAAGATTAAAGTATACAGGCTACAGGCGCCTCAATGGAAGTCATGAAACACTATGACCAGAAGTCCTGTAGAAAACAGGGTATTTTTCTAAAGGAAGTCAAATCAAAATCCTACAATAAAGATCTTTTCTCAGATAGGTCACAAAATGTCAGATGAAGACTCTTACCTGAGTGGACAACCAAATGTTTCCGAAGACTGGAGTATTCTGCAAAGGAGCGACCACATCCCTGTGCCTCACACAGAAAGGGTTTTTCCCCTACAAGGGAAAAGTAAGTTCTTACATTTTGGGATCACAACTTGATCTGATTGTCCAAGTCCCTGAGAACAGCCTGAAGACCTCTAGCCCATTCTCCCTTTTGGTCTTACATGCAACAAACTTCAATGGAAATTATACGTATGTTTCCTAAGGCTTTTAAAGCATGCTTTTCATCAGCTTTCAAGAGGAAACACTGACACTCTGAAATATTCTTAGATCATAATTCACTGAAAGTAAAGCAAGGGTCCACTGTTTCTAAATAGATCTTCCAAGTATATAAATACCAAAAGAGTCATATAAAAGTGCCTGGACTATGATATATCTCTATATGCAGTTCTTAACAATCAGCTCTCTGCTTCACACACTCCCAGGATCATGTTCCCTTTCTGCCTCTCAGTGCCAAAAATCCCATTAACTGTATTTCCCTTCATATCAGATTCTATACTTTATTTCAGATCAGGCCGAACTCGGCAAAATCCTGTGAGAGATGTGTCAGTGATTTATATTAATGTGTGGAGGAACAGTAATTCAAGGCACAATTTGTTCTCATAGACTGAATTTTGTTATTTTTATATATCTCCACAGCTATTTTTGTATTTGTCTAAATGATGATAAATTGGGAGGTGACTACACTAATGTAATGCAATATAATTAATCTGTTCTAAATACCATCTTAATAAAGCCTTAAAATAAATTAGAGGTAACTTTTGCCTGCAACATCCCCCTAAAGAACTCAATATACCATGTTTAACACTATGATTTCAGGTCTAACTAGACCACTGTGTCAGAGTAACAGCAAGTTAACAGCAGTTAAGGAAGCTATTTTACCTATTTCATTGTCTAACATATACATAGTTCTTACAGAGTAAAATTGTTTGTAAAATTGTTTCTACTGTGATTTTGCCTTTAGAAGTCCAGTTCATTTCTCAGCTTCCTATCTGCTATAGCATTCAATGGATTTGAGCAAAAAGGATCAACACAGAATGTTCTGATTGGTGTTGCAAAGCTGAAATATGTAGCAGATTCTCAAATACTGATTGTACCTTCTAGCTTGTTACAAATATTTAAAACTTGGAAATAAGGAATAAAAACTACCATTGACAAAAACAACAGCACACAGTTCCATTTATAAGAAACCCTAAATCTATTTACACTTGCAGTTTTATAACACCTTTGGTCTGACCAAACTCTTAATTGCATATTATCAATTTGGAGTTAAGAAAGCTATTATTTACTCCTCCAGAAGCTACTACTCTGTTGGTTGCAGAACACTCACTCTATCCTGGAGGACTGTGCATGTGTCAGCTGGGCCTATTAACGTTATCTGCGCCTTGGCTGGGAGCTTTATATGCAAAAGAAAACTGTAAAAACTATGGCTGCTGTTACTACACATTCAAAATTTTATTATTGGTATATATAATTTTTAACTACATCCCAACATCTGCCCCCAAACTCTGTGTTCTAGCTAGACTGCAAATTCTTTAAAATAGCAACCTTTTTCCATGTGTAAGGCAGAAGGCATAAACAGCTGCTGGCAGCTCACATAATCTGAGATTTCATTTTACTAGAGGCCTTGTGCTCTCACAGTTGTCAAGGTTATTTTGAAATGTTAACCAACTGTAATGCAGTGCTACCTCCCTAGGCCATCAGAGAATCTCTTAACAATATTCTGAGAGGCTCGAACTGTGTCATTTGTTTAAGTGGTGTGATAACCCTGAGTCTTAAAAAAAAAAAAACAAAATAAAACCACCAGAATACTCACTATGAATTTTGCTAACTGTTAAACTGCTGATCGTTTCAGCAGTAACTTTCATGCCTCTCTCAAACAACTTTCTAGGATAAAAACACCTAAAGCACTTTATGCAGTTGCCAAGACTTTGGCTGGTACATCAACTTCTAAAAATATTGACAAGGCAGGATCAAATTCTCCAGGAGACAGCAGAAACAAACCATGTATAAAATACAGCACTAAGAAATAAAGGTTCTTGTTTTATTTAATATAAAAAGCTGAGCATGAGTTAAGAGTACATAGGCTCCAGCATATGGTAACATCCCAAATTAGCATTAGCACAAACGGAGCAGTTTGCATGCCAAAATGCTGCCTTCTAATTATTGCCTTTTTCTACTAGACTCTGTTACTATATTTTTGCTACTTATTCCACTGTATTCCTCACTTCCCTATATTTCCCAAATGTAGTCACTCTACAAGCAGCACAGGTAACATAAGCTAGTCAGATTCAGCCAGATGTCAGAACAGCTACGACTGCATTCACAGGACTCCACACTGGACAAATATTTAAGCTATTGTGCCTTGCAGGAATTTAAAGTTTATAAAAACCAATTACAGCAGTTGTGTTCACTAACGATTGCCTTGGGAATAGTCCAGTTTCTCCCCAAAACAACACACACCCCTCCCTCCATCAAACAACTTGAGGGGGAAGGGAATCTTCAGAGCATGGGTCTGAGCATACAGCATCATCATGTAGTATTGGAAGGGTGAAACCTATGTAAAATTACACACGACAGTAAAGAGGGTAAGCAGTTGATTAGTTTGACCTATAGATCAATGTGAATTGACAGAAAAGGGACATTAATGAAGGGCAGAAATAAACAACATAATATTCCCACAAGCTTGAGGACAGAGGGGGTTTATTCCTCAGTAAAGACCCCACCTCTGCAGACCACAAATAGGTGAGGTCTAAAACACACCAGTGTGAATTCGTAGGTGGTTCTTCAGATTTCCAGCTGTTGTGAACTGCTTCCCACAGCCCAGCTCCGTGCACACAAAGGGTTTTTCACCATTGTGAGTTCTCATGTGCACCTTCAGCCTCTGCAAGACGTAGAAACTTTTTCCACAGCCTTCTGCTGGGCAGGTGAAGGAGCGGTCGTTCCTGGAAATCAACAAAATAGCTGTTTCATTACCAGCTACTGCAATGTATTTTTCATGAACGCTCAAATTATTTTTTTTTTTTTAATTAAATAAAAAGCAGAAACATTTAAACCAAAATTAATTATATCAGAAAACAGAGAGACTCAACCGAACTGAGTGACCTAAGTCTTAAGGAACTAGAGTCTGGGTGGTACACTGGAAGAATTTGTTCAGGTGATTTCTTTTCATCACCTTACCTTGCCTATTCCCTACCCGGAATGATCTAGTAAAGCAGTGCAACACATTATATAGGAATGTTGTGGAATTTCAGCCACTGGAGGATCAAAAATGACTGTATGTGTACATATAACATATGCAATTACTGCTGGCCCTGTCTCAGGGCAAGATGATGGGCTCATGTCTATTGGAGTCCTTAACAGTTTTTAAGCTCCTCATCTACAATTTACCTTAAAGACTGCCAATTTCTTAGCTAAAAAAGATTAGGGTAATTTGTTAGAGTAACCAACTTTGTTCAAGGATGTATAAAAATATGATAGTATCCTATAAGTCCTAATGTTCACTATACCACAGAAGTGATACTGATGCTATTTATTGAGCACCTGTTAAAATACAAATATTTTAAACTGAACACTAACGAGGACTTGCAAAACTAATCTAAATCTGGTCAAAGTGTTTCAACATAAATGACCTAAAGCAAGCAAGAGGCATAGTATTTCTAAGAGTAATACCAGGTTTTCACAGCTTGTCGATGTAAAAAACTAATGCTATCCCAAATACAGAGCACAGTTTTTAAAAGTCATGACAACATATTGCTTTATTCCTCTCACCGGTGTGTTTTCAGATGATACTTGAAGTGAGCGGGCCACACAAATGTCCGATCGCAGCCCTCAACTGTGCACTTCAGCTTCCTCTCCACGCGGGATAAATGAGGAATGGGGCTAGAGTCTTTCGGCTGCCCATCTCCTGAGCAAAGATGAACATTTTCACCTGGAAGAAAAAGCCCAGAAAAATCTAAAAAAGATACAGATTACCGTAATGTGTCAAATGTAATACATAAAACCAGCATCATACATGACACAGGACTGTAAAGCAAGTATATGCCTGGCTACTAGTTGTTTACCGTGTCCTACATGCTGCTGCCTAGCCCATAACAGGGATCAGACACAGATTTCCAAACCTTACAAGGCCCATAAACTATTCCCAACAAGCTACCTGTATCAGATCACCTGCTACCAGATGAGGCTTATCAAAAGACGAATAGAAAGCCAGTGCATCAAAAATTGTAAAAATGGATACTATATCAATATCAACCAATCAATTTTAAGTATCAGCCAGGATACCTATTTTTAAAAACTCCTTAGCTAAAAAAGAGATATTGCATTTGTTTGCAATTATTTATTAATTAACCCACAAAGCATGTCACTAAATCCAATTCTCCAGAAAGCTGATCTCCAAACCCAGTGGAGCTAAGAAGAAAGTATGAATTACAGTATGCATTAAAAATAGACACTTGAAAGTGAAAATGAAAGTTGAAATACAAGCAGCTGCAATCAGAAAGAAGATACTCTTTACATGTACCAGAGAACAGGTGGACTACAATGGAACTGCTGGCTCCACTGAAGTTCATTCCCTGAGAAAAACTGAGGAGCCTATTTATATTGCAGAAAAATTACACGATTGTTCTGTATAATTCTGTCACTGATGATTTGAAGACACATCAGAAGAGATTAAAAGCAGGAGAGAGTGAAAGAGAAGAGGAAGAAACAAGCTGAAACTAGGGGCCTTGTATGGAACATTGAATTTTTGAGACAGAAGCAGGAGATTTCCTACCATTATTGCTTGCCTTGGCACTCTTAGCAAGCTGTGCCCGAGTGGCAGCAATTAAACTGTCATGGGCCAGTTCTTGCACTCGTAGGAACCATGGGGTACTGCTGTCTGTGCTATCATGAGAGAGAAAGTCATTCCCAGAATCTTCTGCTTCATCTTGAACAAACACCAAGTGCTCTGCTGGAGACCCCAGCCCTGGAAAAGAAGAAAACTTCATGAAACAGAAGGATAATCTAACAGAGGGAAATTTCTTTTGCTTCCCAGAGGCTAGTGTTCACAGCATAGATGCAATAGCTGCACTGAAAAAGTCTTCACTGACCTCTACATTGTAGGAAGCTGTTGATGATTAAATGCTCCTGAAATATCCAATAATGCCCAGCAAATTTCGTGATCTTTCCCCTTCATAAGCAGCAGGGACATAGTTGTACTTGCATCTCCTGCATTCTGTTGTCTGAGACATATCCAGCCAGATGACAAAACAAGGAGAATTACCTGCTCTTGTTAGGTTGAGAAGAATAAATGAAGTGCTGTCACTGGGCTGGAGGTCTTGCAATAAACTGGAAGTCTCTGGAGTTGACAGAAGTTCAGACGGTTTCTGTACATTCTGCGCCCTTGTTTCCTCTCCATCAGGGCCCACATTTACCTGGAGACTTCTCAAGACAGCAGATGAAGAAACATCTTTGGAAGAATTAGTGTGACTTGGAGAAGTGAGATCTCTTTCATCATCTAGTGAAGAAAGTGAAACCAGAGTAAATAAAAGTATAAATACACTACGACTAAAAGGTAACTATGAAGTTATTTTTCTAGAAAAAAAATTAGAAGTAGAGACATTGGAGGAGGAAGGAATTTTCTAACTAGTCAGACTTCACTGTTAAATGAGAAAAATTTCAAACACCCTTCTGAATTTGTTTCTCCATCCCTGGAATGCCTTATCAGCAAGAGGCAGTGTGCCACAGTGGCGCAGTAAGACAGCTGTATGAAGGGCACGCTCACAAAGATCTGCCGCATAGATTTTACCTGGCAACATGAGTCTGTTGCATTCTGAGGTCTCAGTAACAGGAAGGAGAGAAAGACAGGTGATGTCTTTTGGTTCCGACTCCACCAGCCCTTGCCCCAGTGGAATAGAAGTATTCTGAACAAACTGAACCAGCAGCTGAAAAAAGATACTGCAGATTAGGTCAAGAGCAGCATCAATCATTTAAAAAGGTACTAAACCCAGTCCATTACCCCCTACTGTCTTGTAGAAGACACTGAATATAATCCCATGAATACACATCAAAGTAAATGGAAGCTTTCCAATTTACATTAACGACAAAGAAGGAATTGTTTGTATTTCTCATTATTTCTTTAACATAGAAGAAACAGCTCTGGATCACTGCAGACTACTCTGAAGGTTACTTAGGCTATAGTCCTTTTAATTCATCTTTTACCATGATAAATTTTACCAATATAGGCCATGTTTTGAGGCATATATTCCTTTTTATTTCGTCTTTTACAACTTGATAGTTTACTGCGCTCTAACCTTACAAGTAAACGTTTTCCACGCTCAGCCTTTAGTACAGGGGTTTTTTTTTAAAACATCATCTTTAAATACTTAACTGAAGGAAAGTTGGCCTTTTTCAAATAAAAAAGCAAGCAAAAGACTAGTTGCAAAGATGTCTAGCTAATGGCTATTCAAAATAGGCAGATAATGATCAGAGAACAAGACTGGGGTGACAAGGGGGAGAACACAGAAGCCTTATCCATCCAAATCAGCTACTCCTAAAACCATCAAAGACGGACAATTAAAGCCATTGTCCTTAGTGTGAAACCCACCCACTAAGGGGATTCAACAGAAGAAACTCTCCAGAATACTATGCAAAGTAAGGGTGACTACTGCATAAAGAGGTACAGGACTTATACTGGGATGCATTCCCTGGGGAGGACATGGGATTGAATACGAGATTTGGGAGATTGTACAGTATTTATTATGCGTTCTTTAAGGGAAAGACCAAAGGCAGGAAAAGGAAAGGATCAAGGTAGACTCAAGGGCAGAACAAACACAGGAAAATGGAGGGGGGAGAATAAAAGAGGCCCATTATATATAAGCAGGAAGTTGGTCAATTCTGTTGTCTGGCACAGCCTAACCATCGCAGTCCATCCTGTCTTCTTACTAAACTCCATTCCTAACTATTTCGTGTGTCGTCCCGTTCTTTAGAACGTGTGTGTCATACACTAGAGAACTCCAAGACAGACTAGTTGGCAAGCAGAACGAGAGGTGTGAGGACATATCCTGGAGAAACCCATGAAAGTTTTTTCTAGGCAGCAACCTTTGGAAACAGAATCAGGTGCTTTGCACTGCCTGTGCTTATGTGGGTAAAGCTACGAGCGTCCTACCTGTGTTAATCTGTTTGGCACCAGTCACATCTGTACAGTGCATGTGTGTGTGCACCTACTTGAAAACTGTACTAAACCTCACTAGTAGCTGGATCTAAGATCAGAAATAGGGAGCAGCCCTCATCTTGACGGGCCCAGGAGGTTGAGAGTTGCCCAGGTGATTCAGTCCAGCAGATTTAGCTATCCTTAACATCACTCAGCTCTGGCAATGCAAAAATTACTTCTAGGTAACTCCGAAAAATCTTGAGTTATAAAAAAGGAACTTGACATTGGAAAAGGAACTGGAAGTCAGAGAAATGCCCTTCCTCACCCCTGAAAGTCTTCCCATATTTAACCAAGTTCAGAGCTGCAAAGCATGTACCTTGTTTACTCATTCTGTCCCCTTGACAACATCTCAAGGTTTTGTCAGACGTTTCAAGCTTTTGTCAGGTGTTTCCATCACCAGTACCACAGCAGTCCATACTAAAATATTCTGATTTAACGAAGGAAGTGCTGCTGGGAGTTAGGAGATAACAGCTCAACTTTTTCAATGGACTGAACTAATTCTTCCGTGAACTCCACAAGATTTTTTAACAAATACAGTCTCAAATCCCTCTCCTGTATGGAATTAAACCTATGGAGACCAGAAAGGCTGAAAGGGGTCAGTTGTAACAGGCTCAGACACATACTCCACATTTCAGAGAAAATGGCCCTCAAAAACCGTATCTAGGATCTATTTATTTGGCTGTAAGTTCTGTCAAACAGACTTACTCCTATATTCACATTCTCAAAATATTTTGAAAAACACAGATGAAAGAAATATGGAAAAATAACAAAATACCAAAAACTTAACCCTCAAGTCACTATTCCTTATCTCTAGGGAACTCCTTTACATAAAGGTCCTGCATTCTGCTGCTGTCTAGTAAACAACTGTGTGCAACAGATTTCCTTTATCTTTGGCATTTAGAAGGAAACTGTACAAGACAGTTTTTCAAAAGCTACTACCGTCATTGTGACACATTTTAGCATGCATTTACACAGAGCCCAGATGGAATTGTCTGTGCAGTGAGATGGTTCATCAGTGTCAAAAGAAACAGAGTACATAAGCATGATATGCTCATGGTATATTTGTGATTAAAACCCAACATTCACCAATAATTTGATTCTTGTATTGTATGTTGTCTTAGTATTTAATTTTCAGAACTAATGGCACCCAATTCCAAATTATTTCTATAGCAGATACCAGTCTTTTGAGCCTCTCCTACATAAGGACAAACTTGATTAATTCAAAGAAATTGCAAAGAAAACTTAATAGTTTGGGCTCTGATTTCTCCATGCTTATTTCCTCTCATGAAAACACTGGAAATACTGATGCTTCCTCAGTTTTACCTCAAAGAGTTACTGCTGTCACAGCCCTGAAGCCTTAATTGCCCTGAGTAGGTCTCACCTAGGGCCCGCACCCTCTGCACGGGGGGCTCCATTTAAGCTAAGCCTGTGATCCCTAGTCCCTTTCTGAGCTGTGTTGTAGGTTTACCTGCCTCAAGCCCTGTCTCCTGGAGGGACCTCAGACTTTTAGTGCATCAGTGTCTCCAGCTACTCCTGACTGGACTCTCTGGATAGACCCTGGACCTGGTTCATCACTTTGCCTTGTCCAGGGGTGTGGATGGACCCTGCTTCCAGCACCTGTCTCTGGATGCTGTGCTCAGGTTGCTGCAGGATTGTGCCCTGGTCAGTGAGGACACTGATGGCTCCCAGCTCCCCCTCCCTTAGGAGCAGCCTATCATCACTGACAATTATGAAGGTAAAAATTAAGTCTTGAAGTCATTCAGATGGCAATATACCACTTGAATTAGGCCACAAGCCAGACTGCAGTTTGAAAGGTTAGCATTTTTATCTCTTCGGTATATTATAAGCTTATCCGGAGGCCCCAGTCAGAAGAGGGTACTATTTTTATGTTGTCAAAAAAATATGTAGGCAATGTGAGACAGTCCCTCTCCCAAGGCCATGCATTCTAATTTTAGATTTAAAAAATAGGAGAAAGAGGGGTAAAAAGAGAAGGGAGTAAGGAATAACAGAGCAAGGCAGCCAGAAGTTGGACTAAAAAATGTGAGCAGCAAGATGGTTCTAAATTACTGGATTGTCTTTCATTTAAAAGCTGTTCGTGATCCACCATGAAACACTTGGTTTTATGGACTTTTCTATTTTTATACAGAAAGCTTCAGATAAAACTTTCCTCCTACAATACAAAAGCTTTGCTTCAAACTCTCCACTTCCACACAGCAACATTAAGTCACTAGGGAAAAGCAGAATGCAGCAGCTCAAAAGAAAAGAGATCCTTTTAATTTTCTTTGTAAAGTAATAACAAGCTAGTACAGAGAATTAAAAGCGGGCAAAAGAAGCAAAAGTAAACAAAAGGATGTGAATCATGCTCATTGTTAAAACTGGGAATAAAAAACCCAACCGTTCCCATAAACTAAAGCAAACCAATCGCCAAATGTATCCCTCCCAACTCTACATCAAATGATTCAGAGAAAATAAAAATTTCCTTGTGACAGTTGTATCTTGACAGTCAAATACTTTCAGAAACCTTCCTTCCTGTTCAAAATCACTGAATACCTTTGTGACAATTACAGCAACCAGAATATGGGAAAAAACTAATTACAAACACTGCGTGCTGCTTTCTTAAGTTTCTTTTAATTTGGTTTTGCAGCTGAAAGCAAATAGGAAATTGTACGGGTATCTGGTAATTGGCTATTCAGCATAAAAGACAGACTAGGAAGAGGAGAGGTGATAAATTAAATGTGCAGATACACAAACTAACAAACTGCAGATAAGAGAGAGTAACAAAGACCAGAACTCCTGGGACACTGATGGATGGGCCATTACAGGAACGACTTGAGTGTGACCTTGAAGAAATTCAACCAGAAACTTTGTAAAAGATAGGAACAATATTATCATGGGTTACTAGAACACATCTTGTAGGCAAGAGCAAACTTCTTATGGAATATGGGGGGAATTCTGGGACCAGGTAAAACTTATTATTAAGATGTCTTAAGAGGAGGCTGTGGAATGTGAAAAACTGATGGATGTTTAGGGGAAGGATCAAAGGCGGGGAAAGGGAGGGATCAAGGTGAATAGGAGAGAACAACCACGGGGAATAGGAAGGGGGTGGGGGATAATACGGATCGACCACGTGTTAGCAGGCTGCAGGTCAGTATGCTGCTCTGCCTTGTCACTGTAGTCTATCCCATCTTCTTCTCAAATGCTGTTTGCTCCTAAATACGTTCATCTAGTTAACTTCAAGTTGGACTAGCCTGTAAACAGGAGGAAACCACAATCTGGAAACCCAGGATCCTGACCAGAGGCTGGATTAAAAAGCCTAGGGCCTGGAGACGGATACTGGAAGGACTCAAGGTTTGGCAGAGACTGGACAGATCCATGACTGTGAGTATGCACGTCAGCTGAGACAGGGCACATGTGTGATACGCTAGCAAATTTCGAGCTTGATTACCTGATGAGTAGGAACAGAATTCGGCCCTTTGTGGTCTTCCTGTTCCATGTGAATGCCATTCGTGTCTGTGGGTGCCTGTAAAGGTACCATCCTGCCATGTGTGTCTGTACTGTCTATGTGTTCATGGGCGCATATATGCAGTTCAGGCTCAGCCTTCTGCCTGCACCTGAGAATAGTCCAGTGGTCTCTTGTCTGAAGGACCAGGATAGGAGGAATCTCCTGGATGCTACAGTTTGTCAGACCACATAACCACATAATATCTGGCATCACAAAGAGGATCCAGATGGGCGGTAAGTATTCCTAAGATGGTGTCTATAGAATCCCTATGTAAGGAGGGGACTGATCCTTCACAAATATGGCCAAAGCGCTAGAATTTGTAACCAAGCAGACAGAACATCTTGGGACAGCTGAATAGGAATAGTTGGGGAAACTGAATGTACAGAATATTAACAGAACACAAAAGGAATGATAAGAGGCGTAAAGTGGCTTTACTGTACAGCCAAGATATCCTTTGGAATTTGAAACAAATTTTAATATTGATTAATTGCAAAAGGACATCCTTAACTTAGAGATTCAAACGTTATGGGCCAGATGTGAGTCATACAGAGAGAATCTATAAGCACTGGAGGAACAAAATGAGCAAAGTTCAGCTGCATTTTGCTATAAAGAATTTTATTTTCGGCTCTGCCATACCACTTTCTTGAATATACCCTCCTTTTACTCCTTCTGCTGAAACACCACATAACTCTGAAAATCCTGTAAGTAATGTAGGCCGTGTATGTACTAAAAATGTAAAAGATTTCTTAGCTTTTGTCACTAAACAAATAATTGTCATCCTTGCTGGTCAACAAGAGATGGTTGGACAGGATGATCCCAGGGTGTATCACCACAAGCAGTGCAGAATGCTTGTTTTACCAAGAAGCTTGTAAAATGTTCCTGACCCGAGAGGTGGAGGGGGGGGGACCAAACAAAAAACCAAACATCGAAAAATCTGTTTAAAGAACTGGGAACCCCTACTAGAGATCCTAAAAATAACACAAAGCACTACAGAAACAAATGAAAATACAGCCATCTGGGATGGACTGGGTTGAAGTTTGTGTCCTGTAACAGACCCTGTTATCAGATGATTCAAAAGCCAAGAAGCGTCAGGCAGCTGCTTTGTTTGAGGTGGGGGTGGCTGGGAGGGACAGGAGTCTGAGCCCAGCTACTAACATTCACATCGATCCTCCCGCTGGAGAGCTAGACTAGACTCACAGAGCAGCAGGAACCATATTTTTAATCGATACTGTTTCTGTTCTAAATTTAACCAGCGAACCACTACAAAATAAAGAGGTCAAAAGAACATTTAGCAGATGGGGAGGGGTGGAGGGGAAAGGAGGGGCTGGAGCTGAAGGATGCGGATGGCAAGATGCTTGTTAGCTGGAAACTAGGATGCCCCCCTCCCATACAACCTGTGGAGAATTAATTCATTCACAAGAGTCTCTGCGTGTGAGGTGCTAATGAGGAGAGGGAGAAGAGGCTACAATACCTCCCTCCACCGCCTTTTCAATAGTCAATTCAATTTATAGAGGGGGGTTGTAATTCACTTGACTGTGCTAGAGCTACCCCCTGACAGGAGAAAGCACCCTGCAGTGGACCAGTGTGGTGGAGGTGACTGAAAGTATTTGCAATTGTAACAAATCACCCTTAAGGCTTAAAGCATGCAAAATGCAGATCTTATCAGTTCCCTGGAGGAATGCTGGTAATACAGCTTTGGGAGCAGGGAGTTGAGAAGAAAAAGCAGATCCCTCTGTCTGTACAAACTGTCTCCAAGCAGCTTTGTAACTTTCTATGAAAGGAGGATTCACCTCTACTCAAGTATTAGACTTTTACTGGCACATTGGTGGCTTCTTTAGGGATAAAACCAGTAGCAAAGAAGCTTATGCAATCTATCCATAGTGCTTTGATTATTATTATCTAGATGTTACACAAATACAGTTAGCTCTTAATTAATACCTTTCTCCCATGGTAGGGGATATGAAAGAACATCAGTGGCTATAAGAATTATGGTGCTATGGCTCTCTAGAGGATATAAAATCAGGATTGAATTTCAGAGATACTTGAACTGCTATTTGGGAAAGGTGTAAAAAGTTTCACGTTAAAGGAGTAGAAAGTAGTACTAATTTAACATTCAGCTTTCACAACCAGAACCAGAAAGAGGGTTTGTACAGATTTGGTAATCCACAATGCAAGCGAATCCCAATTTGTAGTATAAAACAGCCTTACTCAAGATTGAATAACATGGTTTAGAAGATGGCATCTATGGAAAGGATGTCCTCAGCAACCACTGTAGGTTTTGTGCATCAGGCCTGTTCCTACTAAGAATGGCCTACTCTGTTCTGGGCTTGCTGGGAAGGAAATGCAACTCTGCTATGGGGAAACAGGACTATCATGTAAACATGCCTAATTAACAAATACCTTACTGAAGTCGAGAAAACACAAGGCCCACTTACAACTCCTATTTGAGGAATGAGGGAACAAGCATTCCAACTATCCTGGTCCCTGGCAGTCTGAAATAATCTATGGAAAATCCATGGGAATCCACCCATTTACAAAGTCGCCCACCTTATCATTCAGAGCTGGGAGAAAATTTGACAGAAGTTATGAGGTATCAACCACAAGGCAAGACAAAGGAACTCCTTTTGCAGTCCACACTGAGACTGCTCAGGGCTACTATGAATTTGCAGCTACTTTTCCTCAATAGTGTGATTGGAAGAACTTTGGCCGCTCTGTAAAGAAACAAATACCTTACCACATCACCTGGGCTGTGATGAATTACCAGCATGTAATCATCATTCTCTTTAGGGTACCAGTTTAAGATACCTGCTGTATTGCATATGGGCTGAAAAGGGATAGAAACAGAAGACTCAATAAAAACAATTCTATTTACACTTGTGAACTTCCCCAAAAGGTACTTCATAGCAGTACTCAGTCCTCTGCTCTAGGACCTCAGCCTTCTGAAGATGTAAAGCTGAGAATGAAAAAAGCACGGACACAAGGTGATACAGTCCTCTGCGCTTTTAAGTAGAGGAATGTACAGATAGCTGGCTACTGACTATTCAGCCTAAAAAAACAAAGGCAAGAAACAGGAGAGGTAATAAATTGAACACACTGATACAATTGTGTTGAATGTAACTGCAGATAGTTGTACCTAGCAAATTACAGGTTAGAGTAACAAAGACCAGAACTCCTCAGACACTATCAATGGGCCACTGCTGAAGTGAAATCTTGAGGCAGTTCACAGAACTTTTGTAACTGGTAACAAAACAGAATTATCTTGGGTTATAGGAAAGACTAAACTTATTATCAGATGCAAGAAGGACTGCAGGATGTGTAAAACTTACTATGCAATGTTTAGGGGGAGGATCAAAGGAGGAATTGAGGTGGGTAAGTGGAGAAAGAACCATGGGTAGAGGGGAGAGAAGAGACTCCAATGATATGTTAGCTGGCTGCTGGTCAGTACACTACTGTGTCTGATCACTGCAGTCCCTTCTATCTACGTACTAAACAAATATCCTCCCTGCAAGTGAGTGAACTTCTAGTTGACTAATTTGTGAGTAGGAGACAACCAGTCTGGAAAAACCCAAGATCCCAGCCAGAAACTGGCTAAAAAGCCCTGGGTCTGGGCACAGATACCAGAAAGACTTTAGGCCTGGCAGAGACCAGAGAGATCTGTGAATGTGAATATGCAAGAGTTGAGTGATGAGATATATTCCACTAACAAGCTTTCATGTTGTTCATGCTGTTTGTGTTTACCTCTTAAAGGTACTTTATCTGTGTATGCATTAATCTGTTTGTGGCCAGCTGTGCGTGCACTGTGTGCACACACATACATCACTGCAATTCATGCTCAGCCGTGCTACTGGCTGAACCTGGGAATGGTCCAGCAGCCTCACACCAAGCAACCAGGATCCCCCAGGTGCTGCTGACTACCACTTCTGCCAACTGCTTAACGGAAACACAAGTACTTTAAAAAACAGGACTCGCTGATGCTAATAGAATAATTCAGACTCCCCAAAATTGAGTAAAGTCAATTTGGTTTGAGGGAAAGAAGTAGTCAATACAGTAATTTATTTTATTCTTGTAACACAAAGAACATTATAATAGTGAAAAAAATAATGTAACCTGAGAACAGGCAAGTGTATTGGCTGACACTTCAAAGGAGGGTAAAAAACCTGCAATATTCTTTAATCTTTTACCATTCAAATCAAAACGTGGAAGCATTAGAAGATGCCACTGAAAACGCTTTAAAAATTAATGTGTAAGCAGAAAACTAAGTAAACTCATTGAACTTTTTCTAAGTGTTGCCCATAAATGTTCCTGGAAACCAAACCCAGTTCATAATTGCTCACCTCAGGTTTGGATTCTAACTCATCCGATAACATTGATTCAAGTGTCCGATTCCTGCCGCTGTCCTCAGCAAGGCACAGATTATTTTTTTTTTTTAGTTCAGAGAGAATAACGCTCCCTGTTTATTCTCATATTTTCCTAAGTGTAAAACAGTGTGGTGGTCCTTCTGCAAGAAGCTGTGTTGCGCAAGTATTCAATTTAACCTAAAACAACAAAAAAGGAAATATAAAGAGATAGGAACCAAAAAACGAGAACAAAGCAAAAAAGTGAGCAGATGTTGTATGTAACTGTAAAATATACTTTTAAGCACTGGGAAAACTAAATTACCCAGGTTCCTGCATTTGTCGTCATTGAATCAGCAAAATAACACCCTAATGCTGCAAAATTAATTTTCAAAGGCTATTTACCACATTTTCTTTGCAACAGCTAATTTTCAATGGAAAATTGAACTGTTTGTCCTAGAAACTTACGGGATGAACTGAAAAATCACACAGAGCACGCAAGAGACAAGGAGGCTGAATTCCCAGCCTGCAAAACAGCGGAATTATCCAAACGGTTGATGAAAGGCAACCATATACAAACAACCTGTCACCAAGAAACCCCTGCTTTTCCTGTCTATTAAGATGTTGCATGTCTGATTATGAGGAATATCTTGATGAACACAGGTAGGTTAGAAGTTATTTTACAAATACCCATACAATGTTTCTTCTTTGGGCTACAAGGGAAAATGAGAACAAGTTTGTATCTCTTTTTGCCTACTGGGAAAACACTCTGACGCTAATGATAGCGGAAGAAAGTNCCCCCCCCCAACTTACAAACCTATTGAATATATTAAACAATAATGAGGATATCGGATCAGCTAAAGAGAGAACCTAAAAGCTTTCCTCTAGTACTCCTGACAGTAAGCAGTGCAGCAGAAGATACTCCATACAGGAGCCTCACCTCCTGCCGTGAAGGGACAAGGTAACAAACACAGTGAAAGCAGAGTAACTCAGACCAACGCACGAAAGCCAGGGATCGGGAATATTCCCGCTCGTTCCCCCGCTGTCCCCTTTCGGCCCGCACTCGGGAGGGCGGGCCCCGAGCTACCCACGGGGACGAGGGCCGGAGCTGCCAGGCCCGGCTTCCCGTGCCTCAGCCGAGGGGGCACCGGGGGCACACGGGCAGACACCGGCCGGAACCCTGGCAGGGGGGAGAGGGAGTCCCCGGCACCACGGGGCCGGGCGGAGGGCCGAGGTCCGGCTGGGGCTGCGCCCCTCCCCCACGCCGGACAGGTGCGCCGCCCCTCCCCCACAGCAGGGGCCGGTCCGTCACCGCGAGGGGCGGCCCCCGGTCAGCGGGGAGGGCCGGGCCGCGCACCCCCGCTCCCCGGCCCGCATGGCTCCCGTGCCGCGCAGAGGGCGGCGAGTCCTGGAGGAGCGCCCCGGTCCCCTCCTCCCCCCGCCCGCCTTACCGGCATCTCAGCCGCCCGGATGTGACGGAGCACCCAACCGGAAATGCCAGAGGCTCGGGGGAAGGGGGAGCAGAGTGCCGCTCCTCCAGCTCTAT
>VYXH01007717.1:1413901-1482426 GCA_013397275.1 Burhinus bistriatus | reverse complement strand
TTTTAAAAACAAGAACTGTGTTTTAAAAGCATTACAGGTTTTCTTATTTGCATAACCTTAAAATATATGTGGGAGGGTGTTAAGTACGTGCTGAAAAATACATGAAATTAAGGTTCATAGTGTGCCACTGTTTTTCAAAAGACAAAGTACATAATTTTTCTCAAGATAGTTTACAGTTTTAACCTTTTAAGTGCAGTGAAGGTTAAATTGCTGTGGGAGGTCTGCAGAGTCAGGTTCTAAGGTTTGTAGTTCACAAGAACCATAACAACAGAACCTTCCTGTAGAATAAGACCATAAGTGAAAGAATAATAATAATTCTTGAATAAAAAAAGATGGAATGCTGTGCAATTGTAAGACTGAACCATGTTTAATAGGATCGTTGTCTGTTTTGTTTACTTGCAGAATACAACAGCTGTTTGAAGAGATACTAGGCAATAGCAGGCAATTGAAATGGCTGTCTTGTGGGTTTATGCTGCAAATAGTAACTCCCACATCATTGTCCTCCTTATCAAACCCCATAGCCAACACCATGGAACATCTGAGCTTACTGGACAACCACATCCCTGGTAATACCACTCTTATCACTGCGGTTGAATTGGAGCGCTTTGTGAATCTGCGTTCGCTCGCTTTGGATTTCTGTGATTTTACAGCTGAAATGGCAAGAGTCCTGGCTGACAGCAACCATGTGCCTTTGCATCGACTGTCTCTCCTGGTTCATAGTGTTTCCATAATGCACAAGTCATTGGACAGCATGCCGGAAGATGAGAATTGGAAGGCGCTGACTCGCAACAGCACTAATCTTCGGGTCTATATAATGGCTTTTGATGTCAAGAGTGATGATATGTTAAGGATTCTTAAGCCCAGTATCCCCCTAGAGAGAATTCACTTCGACAGCTACATCACTTGTGTTTCAGGGGCTGTTGTTGACCTCATATCCAGGCAGTATGACAAGTTCCTCACTCATTTTATACTAATGAATGATGTGATAGATATGTCTGGCTTCCCAGACCTTAGCGACAACCGGAATGAAGATCCACTTGTCTTACTAGCCTGGAGGTGCACGAGACTCACTCTTCTAGCTGTTCATGGTAGGTAATACATTGCACTGGCATAGCATGTGACTTTGAAATACTTGTAGCACTTCAGCCTTTCTAATCATGTTCAGTAGAGTGCTGTTCAAAAGTCTGCTGCACAGTTGCTATACGTGCTGTTGTACCTTATACTGGTATTTTTGTGTTTGAAAATATGAAGGTGTTTATTGTGTATGAGTTATAAACTTACTTGTAGCTTACTAACTTCTGTTGAGAAGTCACATAGGATTTAATTACATTGCTCACAGAAATGAGGATAACTAAGACTTGAGCATTCCGGGAGGCTTATCCTGAAACTGGTCTGCACTGTGCAAGTTCCACCAAGTGGCTGGTTATGTGAACGTGAACACTGAAAACATTTACTGTTTTACTGTGAGCTCATATGCTGGCAAGATTAGATGATTGTGCTTCCTGTTTGTAAATAACATGGATTAGGTGCCCCAAGGCTGAGGGGAGGAAGTCTGTTACCAGTCTGGTAAGACTTTGCCAGCAGATGAAGGCTGAAAAATATCATGAGGAGGTTGCCTTGCTGGGTGCATTGGTTTCACCAGTAATACCAGAGCTAGGTTTATCCCACCTATTTATTTGTGATGTAACTGCAAAGAAAAAAAAAGTGTTCATTTGTATTCAGCTCTGCCATCAGTACAGTACTTGCTAGAAGGTACAGTTGTTTGGCAAATTTTAAGGCACCTGAAACTGAAATACAGAATAGTTCTTTTTTGTTTGTGCTGGAATCAGCTTACCAAGACCAAGTTTGCCGATGCATGAAGGAGTTAAGTGATGACTGTATTGTGTTGCATAAGAACGAATGTTCGTTTCCTCAGACTTCTTGGGGGAGTAAATCTCCAGTCATTCATCACAAACAGGAGAGACCTTCAGCAGTGAAGGTTGTACATTCAGATTTCAGTTGGTTGAAGTCGAAAGGTCTTGCTGTATTTGCTAGAAAAAAGTTTTTCACTGTCTTCTACTGAAAAATCATGGGGGGTGGTGGTGGTGGTAGAAAATCAGTTCAGCTGTCCCTCCTTTATAGTTTCCAGATCTGACAGATTTTGGATATTGGCACATGACCTTACCGCTCTAAGTGTGGATTTTAGCAGTTTCTTTTAACATTTGGATACAAATTTGTGGACGTTTTAAAAACGACTTAAAAAAAAAAATAAATTACATGTTACCTTAAATTATCCTCCTCCTAAAGGGAAGTCCTCTAATATATTATCTAAACTTAAAACGATGGTAAAATATCTGAACATAAGCTAGCATAAGCATCTTTTACTACCAGCGCATGTCTATTCAGTAGAAGCAGAGCACTGGGAAAGCAAATGCCTTCTACAATTCTGTCTAACAAATGGTTGTTGCTGCATCTTCTTTCTTTCAAGAGATGCTGTGTATAGCTGGGGTAGAGAATGGCCAGCTAGCACCCTTGCTCTGATGTTGGGATTCAGATTCTTTCCCCTTCTTTGCACTTTCTTTTCCCCTCTCCTTGCAGCAGAAGCTAGCAGAGCTGCTTATAAATGCCTCCTGATCTTTCTTTAAGCTGTGACTATGACTTTTCTGGTACGATACGTCTTTCTTCTAGAGTAGCAACTGTGAGAAGAACATAACTAGGAAGAAAGATCCAGAACACTGTGCTGTTTCAGTACGGTGTCTTAGCCTCATGCTTGTATTTTCTGAGGCTTACCAAATAACGGTTTCTAGCTCCACTTGTCATATTCTTCATGATACGATCAAGCTTCCTTCAGGAAAAAATGGTGGTTTTGTTCAAGGTGCCATAATTCTCTTTGTATGTAAGTGCTCGGGTTTCTTCTCCTGTCTCCTGAAGTGGTTATTCTTCAGTTTCCAATACTTGTCAGGGTTTTTGGTTTGGGGTGGGTTTTTTTGGTTTTCTTCTGGGTTTTTTTGGGGGGTGTGTGTGTTTGGGTTTGTTTGGTTTGGTTTGGTTTTTTGTGTTTTCCCTCTTGCTATTAGTTTGCTCTCAAAAAGGCTTTGATTTACATACAGTTTTGGTTGCCACTTGTCCAAAAGAGAAGGAGGAAAACATACCCTGAGGACGCTCTTTTCCTTCTGTATTTTGTGGGAAATCATATCATCTTTCCACCAAGGTAGCATCTTCAGGAGCAGAGGAAAGCTGATTGAAGGATATTAAATACATTCTTGCAGAATGAAGGAAGGGTGTGAAGAGTGTGTGGTCGTTTGGGATGGGGACAGTAGGATAGTCAGAGTAGTATGATCTGGCACTGTGAATAAAAAGCATAGCTCACCTATGGGGGCTAAAGCCTTCCCCTCTCCCCCTCCTCCTTAAGAGAAGGACACTTCATGTGGATTTTCAAGACTTTGTGTTGTAAACCTACTGGGTTATCTAGGAGATTCTCAGTTTTACTCTGTCCATGAGCAAAACTACAGTTGAAATTTTTACTAGTAAGGAAAAAAAATTATGGTGCTGCCCATGGTGAATTTTTCACCACAAGTATTGCTGGACGACATGATCATTCACTGTTACCTCTGAATACTTCAGCTGCACAGAGGCTTTTTGGCTGCCGGAAGGTTCCTGAGAAACTTCAGGCAAAATTTTTGAATGGAGAGTTATTCTCAACTTAATCTCATTTTAAATTAAGATGGTTGTTCCAGAGCATGGAGGATCTGACCGTGAAAAGTTACAGCAAAAGCCATATACCTGAACCACAAGGATGGTACAGGGGACTTAATTGCAGTTGTTGTTCCCTTTATTCTTGCACTTTCTGTCAAGGATTTCTTTAGTAAGTTCCTTATGATCAAGATAACTGGAAAGCATTGTGAGCTCCTTCAGATTCTGACAGGGGAGTGCCATTGTACAGGTGGAATCTTCCATTGGGTTTAATGTCCTGCAGCCTTATTGACAGCTTCATCTTCTGTGGACAGTTGTGCTGGAGGTGAATTATCAGAAGATGAAAATCATGGCAATTCATGCATTCCTAATGGTTAATATACCAGAAATGAGCCATGCAGATGTGTGCAGGCTTCTCTGCTGAAAATCTACACTGAGTAACATATTTACAGAAAACCTTAGAGACAAACAGTAGGGAAAAGCAAAAGAAAACAGAATGAAAAATTCTCCTTACTTTATTACTTTGACGTCGGTTTTCTTCATTCTTTAACTAGCTGTCTTATTTTGATACATGATGATATAGAGCATGTTAACTGCGTTGCTGAAGACCAAACCACAGTTAGTTTTTATTTCTCAGCAGCTTAACTTTCCCAGTTCAAATACTGTGCAGACTACAGCTTTACTTGGAATATAAGTGGGCATCTCACCAAGAGGCTTAGCACCTGTGAGAGTGATGATGAAGGCAGAAATGAGCCTTTTGCAATGGAAGGGCTGACTTGGCAGAGCTCCCAAAAAGGGGAAGTTCCCAGATCGTCTGTGGTTTGCATCTGAATAGGGATGAGCTCAGCATTTGCCTTAGCCAGGGTACAGAAAGCTAACAGGTAACTGGAGTAGGTGTTTTTGAAAGGAGATGCCAATATACACTAATGGTAAGAGAGGGAAGCTTTGTAATTATGTTTAATCTCAGGTAGAATAACAAGATACATGTAGGGGTGTTTGGGTTTTTTTTCGGTGTGACCTATTTCCTGCAGAGGCTTCTGGTTTGTGTGTGTTGGGTTTTTTGTTTGTTTTGGTTTTTTCCTACCTTTAATGCAACAAAAGCAAACCAGTTTTTTTCTAGCACAAGCACAGTTTTAAAATAGTCCTTTTATACACTCACTTAAAGTAATTGATTACTTAATTTTTCATTTTATTTATTTATACTACAAAGTAGATCACAGGAGGTTTGAAATTGTAGATATAACTTAACTTGGAGTAAAGACGTCCGCTTTTCTACAAATGGTGACAAAATTAGATCTAGAAACGCTTGGTCAAAAGACCTGAAATATTTTTGATACTTCCTTATTTAGAATATAAAATAGGGCTTTATGACTTGCAACTGAAAAAAAGCAAAACAAAACCAACAACAACAACCAAACCAAACTGTAGGGGGAGATTCTGCCAGATGGAAGATGACAAAATAGGTTGGGAAGGATGTTGAGATGGTCTGGTATGAAGTACTTCAGTAACAAAACACCTTGTAGCAAAATGAGAGCAACTGATTTTATTTTATTTCCCCCCCCCCAGGTTACACAGTTTGGGCTCATAATCTTATAGCAATTGCTCGTCTTCGTGGCTCTGACCTGAAAGTTCTGGAAGTCACAGAAGAAAGCATTGATTTCGACCAAGGAGAACTGGCTGATCAGGATGTGGATCCAGTACACAATCTCATTGAGCAAGTATCTCTCGGATTGGGTCGGCCTTGGCACGCAGTCATGGACATAGAGCTGCTCAGTGTCTTCACTGAGCCAACCCGTCACTTTTACAGAGAGATGCAAAGCTTCAGTGAAGGCATTTAGCTCCTTATTTACAATTCCTGTGGTTACATATGCAAGTAGGGTCCTATTATGTTTTTTCAGTAGCGTGAATTAACCCCTTTTGTGCTGTGTTTAATCAGTATTAGCTATATAGAATTATATATGTGTATTCTACTTCTTGATCAAAGAACGTAGTCGGGTATTGGTTTAGAAGCTGAAAGTGGCAGTGTTTAGGGTTTTCACGGTTAATGGACTTGTCTACCAAACCTTACAGAGATACAGCCGAAGGCTGTCTGAGGTTGCCGGCTAACTTTACTTTTATTGAGTAACTGCATTTTGAATGATTTTACTATTCTATCGGAGTTCTGTGCTCAGGAGCCAACTGTTTTTAATACCCATATCCATGGCCCAGTGGATTTCTGTGCTGTCATTGTGTGCTTAATCTAGTAGCATGCTACTTAATAGGCTTAAAGGAAGAGAAGTCTATCCAGGGCTGTTCATTCTAAGACTCTCACCTTGCTTTGTTTCACGTGCAGATTCTGAAGCATGATTTAACGACCATTCTCAGCTTTTCTTAGCTGTTAAGCGGTGGTGTGAAACACTAGCTTTTCAGTTTGCTGCACTTATAGATTCACTCCATAATCTGTAGTCTTTCGGATCCTTTGCAAACTCCTTGTTTGTTCTCATGTTCTGTCATCCTCCTTAAAAGTTAGCTTTGGGCCAAAGTTTAGAAGAAAAAAACAAGAATGTGCACTCCGATGAGGTAAAAACGTAACAGACTTCAATACAAAGGTATACACCTGCAAACAAACATTAGTCGTGAAATCCCTAGCAACCAAGTCACTGGATTTTCTCTGTCAGCGCCTGTGTCAGCTGCCAAAGAATAGATTAAAAACGAAGAAGTGCCCACATGCTGGCAGGGGCAGGCCAACTTTTGGCCAGCCAGATACTGCTAGATTGTAATATATAAGGTCGAATTTCGACCTGTGGTACACAGCTGTGCTGTGGCTCAGTCAGCAACCTCAGAACTCTTAACAAACATGCACCTGTTTCACTGTGAATAGTGAATGTAAAGGAAGGAAAGGAAATAAATACAAAGCTTGTTCTATCACAGGTATGAGCTGCTATGATGCATGAAGAACATTCCATGAAGTATGTTTTAAAATCTTGTTATATCTGAGAGGCTTTAAAAGCCGATTTAACTGTTTCAGGGCAACCGCGGTACAGACGTGGTCTCTGTGAGACTTCCACCTGACCCCAGTTTTAAGTGGTACGAATGTTGTGCATTTAATGTTTAAAGGACAGTCTGCAATAATAAAGTAAGTGGCCAACGTGGGTGCCCAGCAGTGCTGAGACCTGGCTGCTATATTGTAAGCTTTGGAAACACAATTTATGCAACAGATGTCCAGATATGATTCTATTTATGGAAAAAGTTTATATGTGTTTTACAAATGGTTTTACCATCTTATATTAAAATGACCTTTTGACAGGTGTGCGCTGTTTTGTCTCCAGTGAGCACATACCATGCGGATTTTATATGTACATCAGTAGAGTGAATCCACTGGCACAGTGTGTGTATATGCCAGATGTGGTGAGATTTTATCTTATAAATGTGATCAGATTAAAAAAAAAACTCCTGACAGAAAATGTAAGGAAACCAGCTGAATGTTTGAATTGATGACTGATGTTGTATGGTTTATGTTAAATGTATATTCTTTTAATCAATGAATAAAGCATTAAAAATTGATCGCTGTATAAAATATTTTATTGTATCAGCATGAAGATTTTTAGAATTAAAACGCAACATCGTTCATAAGCTGTGTATAACTGGTAGCTCCCATTATGTTTAGATCAACAAAAGAGTCTAAAATAAGTCGTACAGTAATTTTTTTTAATTTGGCTGAATTTTGTCAACGTTTTTGGGGGGGTGGAGGAAGGGGAAGGATGCTTTGCTAAAGATCAGACTATCAGACCAGTTAGCACAAACAGTATATCATGATATGACTTACTAGACTGATACAGTAAACTGTGGATTGTAGAATATAGAAGACTATTTTTGAGAAATTCCTGCATCCATTGCAATTGCTTAAATCAAAATCTAATGTGCTCAAGAAAAATGTGTAGTACTTCTTTGGTGTCCCACTATTAAATAGATTATGAATACCTGCAATGCCTTCAGTTTGACGTTTTATCTGTACTCAAGAGTACGTAGCTGTGCATTCTGAATGAAAACTGCAAATGTCTGGTAAGCTGCTGAAGAGCTGCCGTGCCCTGCAGTGGCTGATTGTGCTGTGAGAATTGTCGGAGTGGCTGTTCAGTGTGTGCCTGCCAAGCACGGATTTAACTGAGCTTCATTTTATGATCGTCCAAACCACTACCAAGCGTGAGAATCGCACTGCTTGTTGTTTAAGCAGTCTCCTAGATCTTCTAGATTTGGGAAGCAAGATCACTTACCACCATAGCAAAGAGATGCTGTAGGTAATAAGGTAAATACAGTTACAGCTTTTCGTATCCCAATAAAGTGAAGTAATGGGGCTTGGTCTCGGTGCCTTTCAGGGCTCAGCCTCAGGAGGGAGCTTTATGTAGTCATTAAATCTGACAGGGATTGTTCAGCATCATCCGGACCTTAAATTTGGTCATAAAGTGGCTTTTTCTGTGCAACTTCCTGAAGCAAATGCACCATCCTCTAGTTTAAACAGAGTTGCAGGATGTTAATTCTATCTCTGCAGACTGCTGTGTTTCTATGGATAACTGCCTGACTTAACGCCGTTGGGAAGTAACTTGTTTATCTTTCTGCTGTATCAACGTGTTTCTCATTTTAGTCTAACCCATTTTCTGCTTTGTTTTTAATTAACTTAATCTTGAAAGGTAAGATAAGGAGCCAGGAGAAAGAGGCCACTCAACTATGATAGAGACGCGCAGTCCTTTCACTTACTGTGGTTGTAGCCACAGTGTTTAAAATAGGCTGTACTGATGGATGGATGGATGGATGTCAGCTGTTAGTACTCCAAGTCTGATTTTCCATATGGTCTGAAGTCTAATCGCTGGGTAAGGCTTGTGTTCCAGGTATGAAGTCAATGTACTTCAAAAGGTTGTAGCAGTCTGTATGTAGGAGCAAGGGAGTCCAGTAAGGCATGAGTGGGTGGTGAAATGCATGCCTTGAGCGGTGCTGGAGCAACACGCCTCTGATCGTTCTGTTGTCTTAGAAATAAACAGAAGTTGGTTTTTGTTGTTCGTTTGTATTTTTAGCAATAATCTGAATTAGTGATACCAGGGTGAAGGGATTCAAGCTGAAGCAATTTGAAATCAAGTGTTAGGAAACTAAGATGGTCTGAATGGGGAAAGTGCACTTGTATTTGGAGTGGGGCCTTACAAACTCTGTGGAATTACTTTGAGTTTGCATAATCCCAAATGGGATTTTCTTTTTTTTTTCTCTTTGTCTTTTCCTAAAGAGTCAGCTATGTCAGGTTAGTCTTGCTGCATTCTAGATTTAACAGCAGGAACTTGGAACAGAAGCCCTCAATTGTTAAAACTGAATTGCTTTTTCCTTTTTTGGGGGGACACAGGGACTTCCCTGCGTATGCACTAGTGTCACCCTTCTCAGTTAAACATCTCTAAATACATCTGTCGCATTACTACACCCTGCTTCCTGTTGCATAAATCTGAGCTTGTTTTTAAATTGCTTGTCTGCAAATAAAATTTTGGGCTATTACTAGGGAAAAAAAATGTCTGAGATCATTCCATTCTCTCTGTGGAATGATCTAATCCATGCTTGTCCCACATTATCCTTAGTCCAGCTAACATTTGTTTTGCCTGCAGCTTCCAAGATTGTTGTGGGCATGGAGTAGATTGTTTTAGTGGAGAAAGAATTGTTTTTTGCAGGCAGTTAACTTAGTTACAAGTTAGAACAAATATTTAACCCACACAGAGAAAATACTGTATTTGTTCAGAAAATATAGTTAAATTCGTAAGTAGTTTGCAACCCTTAGTGTGAGCTGGAGAAAAAGGAGTGGGTTCTTATGGTAGCAGTATTGTCAAACTGAGGACCTCTGTGCTAGCCACTGGTTCTACATACAGGGACAAGGTGATAGTTGGCAGGTCTGGTTGTTCCTAGGACTGGTATCAAGGGCAAAGGTAAAACCAAACAGTTCCTTTCAGAATCCTGGTGAAGTCTTTCAGGCAAACTTGGAGCCTTCAGAAAGCAACTAATTGGCTAAAAATGATGCAACAGCTGAATTAAATTGTTTTAACTGTTCTTTAGCTTAATGTAGATGATGCTTTAAAATGTCTGTTGTCCAATTTGTTGTCGAATAGCTCAAATACAAAGGCCTATCTAAATGCTTTTGAGGACTAAACTAGAAGCAGAAAGGAGAATAAAGAAATTGCAGGAATGATCCATGGTAGCGTTCTACAGTTGAAATAAGCTGGAAGTAACAGTAGGAGCAGGAGTACTGAGCTGCAGAAAGAAAAAGCTCCCTTTCCTTGGCAGACCTGACCTAAACAATTAGAAAAAAAGTGGGCTGGAGATTTTTTTTTTTTTTGACTTCTAATTATGGGGTGTGGTGGCTGCATTTATATTAAAGGCTGAAACTGTGTTTTGTGTGTGTGTATGTGTGCACAGAGAATGGGGGAATGGCAGCTGGAACTGCCCACCACTGTGACTGCAAGTGGGGGCTTGCTAAAAACAGTTTTCCTTCTTTATTTATCTTCAAGAGTCCCTTACCAACCGACTGCATCGTGAGTAATTACATGGCGTTCAATTTGAAGCTGAACTGACGGAAGAGCCAACAGCTTCTAGCTGAAGTCTTTAGGTTGTACAATACTCAGTAAAAATTGAGGCTCCATCCAGCCCCAGCACAGCAGGGCAATGCTGGTGCCCCGGCTGCAGGTACCTGCACTGTGCCTGTTGTGATGGCCACCAACATGGGGGAAGCAGCAAATAGTCACCTCCTGTGAAGAGGTGGATGAGACCACACACGTTTTTTGTGCTTTTATAGGCACAAAATTATTAATACTGTGGGGTTTGTTGCTTCTTGCTTGTATTTTTTAATTCTGCTTTTTTTGTGAGGCACAAAAAGTGGACACAACTAGGGTCTAAAATTATACATTTGTTTGGGTTTTTTAAATGTTTGCCACAGCAGCAGGTTCTTGACCTCTTTTGTTGCTTTTTTCCCCCCTATATGTATTGGATATACTTGCTTCTGTGCTTGCTCTAGACAAGAAAGAAATTCTACCTTGCCTTGCAGTGTTAATTGGCTGTACTACATATTAGGATGAAGATGCTTACAGAAATCTCCTGCCCCATCCCATGTGGCCATTTTGTTGATAAATTCTGAGTGCTCACTGAAAGGAATTGCAGGAATGGGGAAGTGGGTTTTTTTTTGTCCTGCCCAGCTGCCCAAATGCCAGTGGGATCTGAATCTGAAGACTAATAAACTGAATTCATGTTGAGACAGTAGAAAAAACCCCTAATGCTAGTTTGTCACAGACATGCATCTTCAAAGGCAAGGGTCTGGTGGCCCTGAAGCATCGCATAGCTGTAACTCCTTCTTCTTATGTCATAAAAAACCCATATACACATTTTCAATAAAACACTACCCTACTACCCTCTTTCCCTTCCCTCCCACTGCATTGGTAGGACAACTGCCACTTTGTAAAGCTGACAGCTGAAAGATTACCTATGAGGTCATTAACAGAGTATGTATGTAGTAGGGAACGACATTAATTCCTCTTCACTTCAACTGTTTCTGTAGTACCATGTTAACAGTGACACTGCCTTCGTTTTCAGTAGACTTTTATTAACTATTTCAATTTGTTTTCACATTCTATTCATAAAGCAGCGAGCATCACTTTTGGCATGCAGAGAGATTCCCTGTACAGATAAACAAGGACAAAGCAGCTGGACTTTTAAAATACGATTCACATGATTTAATTTTATACACCTCCAAGGAGATTACTCAAGTTAGAAATACTTAATTTAAAATGACTATTGTACAATGGAAATCACTTATTCACAATATTCATAGTTATTTCATTATTTACAAAATACTATCCTGAGAATTTTCTATTAAGCTTCAATTTGAGCAAAGTAGTTTATATATACCTAAGTAACAATGGTTACTTAACATAAGGAAAAATGCCATTAGAAGAGTACAGAAACGGTTCAGCACATTGCTCAAATGACTGTCAAGTCTCCTGCTGTGGCTCTGGTTCTTCTACAGCTGGTGGATTTGACTGAGGTGGCTCAACTCTGTTTTCAGGAGGTGGCAGTGGTGGCAAAAATCCAGGTCGTTGAGGTGGATAGTGAGGGTAAGATCTCATTGGAAATGGATTTCTTACTGTGAGAGAATCAAAGTAGTCCAGTTAATATCAATCATGACAGCAAACACGTACTTTCTCCTGCTACCCCATACAGGTCATTGCTCAGCAACGGCCTACCTAAATAGAAGTCACAACATAGACCTAAGTTAGGTCTTACGCTCCAAAGAGACAAAGATGCTTGGAAGGGGGAGTGCAAAACGATCACTCTTCTTAGTGAGGCTCAGGGCAGCAGCCACTCAGTGCCCGTTAATGGGCTGCTGCTGCCACCATCACCTCTGGTCTGCTGTAGCAGCCCTTGGCTGTCATACCTTACAGATACTGTTTAGTTCTTCACAGGTTAATCAAAGAACAGCAAGAGGCAGAAGCAGCCCTCAGTCTGACACTTAGAATCACAGAATCGTCTAGGTTGGAAGGGACCTTTAAGATCATCGAGTCCAACCATGAACCTAACACTGCCAAAACCACCACTAAACCGTGTCCCTAAGTACCACGTCTACCCGCCTTTTAAATACCTCCAGGGATGGCGATTCCACCACTTCCCTGGGGAGCCTGTTCCAACATTTGATAACCCTTTCAGTGAAAAAATGTTCCATTAATGCAAACTCCAAAGAAAATCAATTAGCAACTAATTATGTCCCAAATGCATACTTTTGGACGGACACTAGCATACCTCAAAGCTGAAGGATGGAACACTAAGATTTATATATGATGCAACTGCGTAGGAGGAAAAGGATTAAGGTTAAGCATCTACTTGCTTTCCTACCCCAAAAAAGAACCCTTTAAATGCTGAACAGTGTGCGTATGCATATTTTCCAGCCAAAGCTAGTATTTGTAAAAACATTATCAATAGAAGCAGCTGTGAAGAAAGCGTACAATGCAATTAGCCTTCATCAGAAAAGATGCTCCCAGTTAGCTGAACTGAGAAGTAGTACATGCAAATAAAGATTTAAGCGTTCACCCAGTGTGGTAACTCACTACCTGCACAAAGCACTCATGTTCATCAACTTGAAGTAAATGCTGGCAAAAGCTACTTACTTGGCAGTGGAGGGCGTGGAAGCCCAAAGTCTCGTACTGGAAAACATTCACGTGGTCCATACATGCCAACAGGAGGAGGGGGAGGAAAAGGAGGTCCTCGTCTCATGAATGGTGGTCTAGGATCCACAGGTATCAACGGAGGTCTGACTGGAGGGAAAGGTGGAGGAGCAAACCCTGAACTGATAGCTTCACTTTCAGGTGCCAGCGACTGATCAGGTATTGAGTTCTGCAACACAATGAAAACGGGGAAGTGAGCTTAGGGAAAGGGATAAGGAGAGGCACATCTCCAGGCCCATCAGGCCCACTTTGATGTAGACTGTCACACTCGCTAACAGCTAGTTCCAACTCTGCCCAAGCTATGGCATAATCCTGAGCAAGGCTATGTGTGTGCACTGACCATCAGCTTGACCATAGTTTCACCTTTTGGGTTACAATCCCTGCTGAAAATTAATTATATTAGTCATACATCAAAATTAATTCACAAGACAGTAAGTGCTGTGATAAAAGTATACATAGTTTGGACTGCACAGTGCAATAATGTGACAAACATACTAGAGACAAATTTTCCTAAATATTTTGCAGAAAATTAGACTTCTTTAAATCAAGTTTGTGTTTAACTACTTACGCTAAGGTTAGAATGATCTTTCATCCCATTTCCACTTGGTTCTGTTCGTGGGCTATTTTCTGAAGATGTTTGTCCATCTGTAGGCAAAAGTTGAACAAGTTATTCAGTACTGAACTCCTCTCCGCCACCGATTTCAGTATTTTTTCTGAAATCAGGATATATAAGCAAGGAAAAAAAAAAATAGTATTGCTGTACCAAGCAACTGTTCTGCAGGCAGACTGAAAGACAATGGAGAAACACGAAGCTCTGCCTGAGTATTTTCTCCAACTTCTGTACAGGTTGCACATGAATTACAAGGTTCCAGCTTTTAGCAAAGTTTTCTGTATCCAAATAAGGCTTTTTCTTCCATTTAGTATTTTTTTAATTTTTATTTTTGTTTTAGAAGTTACAAGTGCATTTGCCTAGTGATACATCTTAACATTACTGTAGCAGTTCCATTTTTCCCCTCCCTCCTGCTAATACTTTATTTCTTTCCTAAGTCCCACTCTGGGAATGACTGTACTATGACATGCTCTTAGCATAGAGAGCAACAGCAATCTTATTCAAGTCTGACAAAAACTGATTCCTTCCCTAGTTCCTAAACATCAAGGAGACTTTCAGAACTACATCAGTTCTGGATGAGCATTCAGAAATAAGAATAATCATCCACACATTTGCTGTACTCACTTTATAAATTAAGAGATAAATAGGAACTTCAGTGTTTTTACCTTTGTACCTCCCTGAGAAGAAGTACTTTCAGTAACAACTGAAGAAAATTATTAAAGGGAATTGTCAAGAGGAGAATCTGTCTGGATATAAATATACTAAATCTATACACTAAATGTACTCCTCTTCTTCTTCTTCTTCAAAAAAACCCCTTAACCAAAAACCAAACACAAAACCCCACCTTGGCCTGTATCAAGAACAGTGTGGCCAGCAGGAGTAGGGAAGTGACTGTGCCCCTGTACTCAGCACTGGTGAGGCCGCAGCTTGAGTACCGTGTTCAGTTTTGGGTGCTAGAGTATAGGAGGGACATTCAGGTGCTGGAGCATGTCCAGAGGAGGGCAACGAAGCTGGTGAGGGGTTTGGAGAACATGTCTTATGAGGAGCAGCTGAGGGAATTAGGATTGTTTAGTCTGGAGAAGGTTGAGGGGAGACCTTATGGCTCTCCACAACTACCTGAAAGGAGGTTGTAGTGAGATGGGAGCTGATCTCTTCTCCCAAATAACTACTGATAGGACAAGAGGAAACGGGTTCAAGTTGCGCCAGAAGGGGTTTAGGCTGGACATTAGGAAGAATTTTTTCACTGAAAGAGTTATCAAGCATTGGAACAGGCTGCCCAGGGAGGTGGTTGAGTCATCATCCCTAGAGGTGTTTAAAAGTCATGTAGATGTGGTGCTTAGGGACATGGTCTACTGGCAGACCTGGTAGAGTAGGGTCAATGGTTGGACTAGATGATCTTCAAGATCTTTTCCAACCTAAATGATTCTATGAAAAAAAACAAACCAGAGATTTGAGAAATACTGCTTTCTTACACTTCTGCCTGAATAAAGACAATAATACTAAAAAGAACAAGACCCAAACAATACTTCTAACAACTGACAGATTCTTCATCTATATGTTGAATTTCTTCTCCTTTGAAGCAAACAAAGCTCTTTTCTCAATGAACAGATAGTCTTTTCCAAAAAATCTAAATTAATTGTCCTTTCAAGCAGGCCCTGCCTTTGTTGAAGATACTGTTACTTAACAATCTGAAGCATTTCAACTGCTTATGTCACACATAGAATATTCATGCCTTGATACTTAGGTTGCATAACACTTTCCATTTTAAATCCTTGTAAAGTTGCTAAAAAACTCTGTCGAGTTTCAACCCTTCTTTCTGACAAGAAGTCTCCTGCTCCAGGTACCTGCCTCAAGTTGAAATTTTAGGAGAGCTAGCCACCTCAGCTTCGGAAAAATGCATATTATTTTGTTCACTTTAAATAAGATTTTCATCATCTTGCTGAGAAAGTGTAGCTCATTCACTCTAAAGAGTCAGAGCCTGGATTTCAGTACTGTGAGACAGGTTGCTGTGCTGAAGTCAGATGGTGTGTGTTGGATGGCTTTTAATTTTTTGGAGGGTTTTTTTTGCTTATCCAAGTCTAGTGAAATTATATGCCTTTAAAAAGCAATGTTCGTATATGCTTAATGACCTGATAAATACTGGCAGCGAGGTTATCCAAACCCCTGTTTCCATTAAGTAGGTTTTGAACTGCCAGCAGCTGAAGAAAAGGGTAAAAACGGATGCAACAAGTGAGTGCAAAGACAGTGCACCTCTCCCGTCCTTTAGTCAGCATCCAGGTGCCAGAAGAAAGACCTCAGTGGAATACAAAGTGTTAGAAAGCAGAAGTGAAACACCTAAGAGTCTCGGGAAAGGGAGTAGGAAGGTGAGTGGCTGTACTGGAATAGAATTGTCTCCCAGTAGAGAACAGTTCCTTATAAAGCCTGAACATTCAACCTGAAACAGATATTCAGCATTCCCAGCTCTCACATTATGACACCAAGTATCAAAAGTTCTCTCTCCTATTGCCAGAAACTGGGCAACAAAGATAGTAACTTACTACTAATCATACGAATAACTGAATACTGGGTGGCAAAGTTGCTGTTGTAAGTTTAATGGCTTCAGCCTAGCTGATGACTCAGACATGTGTGACTTACTAGGCATTAAATAAGGATGAAAGCTGTTTAATAAGTATTAAGGGTTTAAGCTCTTAAACTGTTTCAGTGATAAGGTTTAACTCACCAAAACTTTGCCTCTGGGCTTCTGGCTGTTGCCAAGTATCACAAACTAGAATTTACGTCGTTGGCCAATTTAGAACAAATGGTACTTGGGTCAGTGAAATGTGTGATTAAGCTGGGGACAACTGCACTGCGAACTACAAAAAGCTGCAAGTATGGTGAACAGTTTGAAGGAGGAGGCCTTAGGACCTTCTAGTTCAGTAAAGCCAGTGGATACTTGAAAATTTTGCTGTTATTCTTTCAGTCTTACTGACTTTAACTCTTTCTAACTTTACCAAAAGCCGCATAGAAATGCAAGTAAAGGTTTGTGATATTTTAATGCTGGGGTGAGCCTCCTGGGAGGGGCCAAAAGAGACTCAAGGCCAAGCCTGAGTGGTTAACTTACAGAACAGTGAAGGTGGACAGAAAAAGACCACCTCATGACTACCATTCAGTGAATCCCATCCACCCGACAAGAGACTGCTACTGTTGATAATAGCAAAAGATTGCATCAAGCCTAATAAGTGTTAAAAATGTTTTTACACAATGGAACATCAGGTCTGTAGCAGCTATAAAGTTGTCCTCTTACCATGGCTTACTATGTACCGTCAAACTATACTGAGATTCTCCATTTGGTAGCATGGAAGCAATTCCCACCTGTTGTATCAAAAGACTGCATGTTATAAGTGCGTAGTTCTGCTGGTCCAGAAAGTCTTCCAGTATTTGGAGGATTAGGGAAAAATCTTTCTTGTCTTCGAGGAGGAGGAACTGGATCAGTGTAAGGCTCACCTAACATCGAAGAAATCACAAAACAGGTCAGTGAAGATTTATTCTCCCCATTCCGTATAATTTTAGACCAGCAAAGTTCTCTGGATATCTTATACTCTTGTAAATATCCAAAGAGACTGTTAATCAGAGTGAGCAAACAAATCTTAAAAAAAACCCAAACACGGGAATCCCTTCAAGTATGTACTATAGCTTATGTTTCTAAGGAGCTTCAAAAGAGAAAGTTCATTGATTTTTGGTTTAACGTACAGTAGAATTTTGAAAGTTACGATTGCCTAAGTTATAAACAGTGGGGCCTGGAAACAAAGGTTCAGCACAGCCAGTCTTAGATAAAAATGCTGTTTTCCATTACATTTCATAGTGCTGTAATGTGTTTCCACCAACTTCCTTGCATCAGATCTAGCAATCAATCATGCAGCTACAAGACAAACTGTAGCACAGTGAGATCCAAGTGCAAAGATGTGTAAGAACACAGCTCAGGTAAGGAAATAAGACTATGTCTCTGCCGTATTCTGTCAGTAGATCAGATCTGGCAAATGAGAAACTGCATCCTGAGTGGACTTTGAGTTGTATAATCAGGCTTTCACACAAATGTGTAGCAACTACAATCTTGCAACTACAATCTAATAACTGACGTACTTTGATCTGTGTACTTTACCCAATTTTTAGATATTTTTTTTTTTTTTTAAACATTTTTGCTTCTTTATTACAGGTTCAGGAAGGTTATCCTTCCCCATGTATTGTTTACTTGAGAAATATCAGTAGTATCCTCTTCGATTTATCTCTGTCTTTCTTTAGTGATATGTGCAAAACGGATGTTTAGCTGAAGAAGTGAGAGCAAAGACTGGTTTTGTTGTTAATTATCAAAGAGGCAGTATCAACATGAAAACATGTATCAAAGAGGATGACTGTACCATGGTACTCCTGTACTATTAACATAGTTTCTTGAAAAACATAGTATTTTTCAATATTAGCTAGCTTTTGTTTATTTATTTAAGGCTAATGTACCATTAAAACTTTTTACTTTCTCAGATCTCTTTATTAATTACCCAGCCCAGATAGGTCTTTTGATGCACTAAACAAACCCCCAGTAAAATGATGAAACTGAACAGCTGATCGTACACTGCTAGCAACAATGTACATTTAAAAGGTAGCACAGAAGTGCAAGTGAACCACACAATTCAAGAGGAGGAAAAAACCTACTATTAAAAAAAACCTTTCCAGTACTGTTGCACATGCAGTTCCAAGAAATCACTTCATATTTTTAACCAAAAAATACTTAAATATACACCCAGCAAGTCAGTAACTCCATTTTTCCACAGATATGGTAGTTAAGCAGAGTTTTATACCTGGTGAAGGCAGAATTATCCTGCGTTCTCTATCCCAAGGAGGAGACAAGGATCCAGTATCTGATGGTGGTCTGTGGGGATCAGTTAATCTATCAGAACCCAGCTCTCCTCTTTCATTACCAGCTTCATACATGGCAGGTGGTCCTCTGGATCCTAATCAAAGAAATCAGATAGCTATTTACCCAGGTATTTAAAATCCACTATTATGGCTTTCTTTATCAAGTCTGAAAATAGTAAAATAAATCATGGCATGCCAACACTGTCAAAATACAAGAGATGCACGGTTCCACGGCTCTCCAGCTGTTTGCTGATGACCAGTTATGTTTACTAGAAGTGTTTAAAAGGTTTGTTTGGAATGAAAAAGTCTTAGTTCAACAAGAATGCAAGCTAAAGTACCTGCAATTTTTTTTTTTTTTAAATAATAATTTTAAGAGTTTTGATTCATTTGAATCAGAGAAACTAGTGCCCTCAAGATAAATCTTCTCAGTGCTAAAAAACCTGATGCTAACCAAACTAAAAATTAGCACACTGAAAGCTAATACCCTCATCATAAGAAAATATCCACATTACATTCAACACTCTTCTGGTTCTTTTTAATGCTTTGTTCAAGAAAAAAAATAAGAGAACACCAGGTCAACACATAACCAAGCACAAGGGAAACTGTAACAATGAATAATTTCAGGTTGCAAGCTTCCTTTAAAATAGACCTAGTCTGAAAAATGACAGAAATACTGCGTTCTGGTATCTCTATCCTAAAATTCAACCTAAAATTTGAAACCATTTCGTGTCTTGTACAAAGCGAGTTGAGCACTATAATTGCTCTGTAGCTGGCACTATTTAATCACACCACTTGTTTAATCTGCCCAAGTTACATTAGTGCTCCATTATGAAATGGACAGTAGCTACACCTTTGCAGAGTTTCTTTCCTTGCTAATACTGCATCCTCATGTCCAGTTTTTAACTCTTCCTCACCAGCAACAGCTGAGCTACAATTTAAAGATACATTGGTCAGCTCAGTTTCATTACTTACTGTCTATAGAAATAAATTGTCATTTGCTTTTGCTTGTGTGTGATATAGCTACAGTTGAACGTTCAATCTCAAGCTTTTCTGACTTAGAAAATTAATCAACTTTCATATGCACCTGGATATGCTTTTTAAAAGGAATTAAAGTAAATAAATAGTCCATGCTGGTTTTTGAAAATCAACGTTGATTAGTGAAATCCTTATAGAAAAGACATCTAGACATGCTTCCCATGAAGTAAGTACGGGTTTCAACGGGTGTAACAGTAGTAGTAAATGAAATAGTAGCCTCTTTATTACCCATAACAGATGCTGAACTCCACTCTTTTATCTACACTATTTCCATCAACATCAAAAATATGAAGGAACAGTGTTTTTCTTCCCTTACAACCCATGACACCACGGCTTGTTTTCACTTACTCCTTCATCTCTGAATTTTACTCCTTATACACAACCTTCCTGGTCTCTTTTACTACTAGGGAAGAAACTGTCTCCATGTATAATGGCTGCCTCAAATTTAGAACAAAGGGAGGAAAACAATTTACAACTTTCTAGTATCACAAGCTCCAATAAAACTGCCTCATCTTTTTGACAACACAGGTACCCTCTCATTCACTCACTGACTGCAGACCAATGAGATGGAAGTGGCAGTACTCTTTCTTCAGAAAACTAATTGACTCGTTTACTTTAAAATCATAAGTTTATTTCAGCAGAACCTCATTTGTCCGAGAAATAAAACAAGACTGATTAAGTTTGGCTTTTCACTTTTCTCAATCTATGCTTCTAAAGTGAATCCACTGACCAACCTACTAGTAACAACTAAATTTTCCATTGTACTGTTACACATTAGACAGCTTTAGAAGCAAGCTGAAAAACAGGAGGAGTTTGTCCAATTAACGGTTTATTTTGAATTGGTTGTTTTAATAGTTTTTGTCACCAGCAAGAGGAAAAGGTGTGACAGGTTTATAGTTGAGGAGAGAGAAATCCAGAATAGATACATTTTCAAGTTTAAGAATTGTACCTCTTCCTCCTCCTCCACCTGGAAGCATAGGTGAAAGCCTTAAAGGACCCTCCAATAAAGTTGGAGGTGAAAGAAAAGCTCTTGTTTCAGATGAAGGCCGGCCCATTGGTGAGGGTCCATATGGGGAATGCTCTGGAACAGTTAAAACAAAATACTCAAGTTCACAATATTTAGTTTAGCAAACTGTATAAAGTAATTAACTTCTCAGGTGAAGTTTAAAACTAAATTGTCTGAGGGAAATGAAAACTGTGGTCTAATTACCATGTGTAACATATTCCTAGTCTACTCTCATCAATACTACAAACACTCTTAGTTTCAACAAAATACTCAACATGACCTAGAGTTACTTATGACCCAATTATTTTTTTTAAATAACTGTTATTTGTACATACACATGGCCAAGATAGTTTTCAAACAATTACACATGTGTGGTCTTCGGAAACAAAACCATACACCAAAACAGTTAGGCTCTATTTTACAATTCAATACTGTACCTCTGCCAAATGGTCTAACTGGAACATCAAGAGCATAAGGATCTTTTTCTAAAAGGTCAAGTTTAAATTCTGTTTCCGTTAATCTGCAAATAAGCAACAAAAAAGTAGTAAACAACCAAGAAGTGCAGAAGTTTTACTGGACTGCACTGTTTACTGCTAGGCTTTCTACTTAAAGGGTTAACAAAGCAAGGTGTTTTATTCCCTAAATAAAAAGAAAAGAGACAAAGGATGTCACAGAACCCTGAACTTCAGAATTCCTGAAAGTATTTCTCTATGCTGCTGTATTTAAACTGTAATTCATTAGTTGGAAGTGGCATGTTAGATGTCACAATTCCTAGCATGACATTACTCTCATGAATACTCTAAATTGCATTCCAAGTACTAGTTAACTTCACACCTAAAGGTTCCTCTCAACCACCATCACCTGATTTGTTAGCTCAGTATTAACTTCTGAGATAAGCTGTGAAATCATTAGGTAACCATGACATCTGGTTGATAACATACTTACTTAAAACAAACAAAAACCAAACCTCTAAAACCTTTGAGTTCTAGTACTACATTCTGCTTCTGTCCTAAAATAAGAACTATATGGAGTATTGAAATAAGTTCTTACTTTCTTGCATGTTATTGTTACAGGAATGCTCAAATTACTCCCTTTCTTTCAGAACTCCAATGGAACACTGTGGTCTCTCTGCCCTGTTTGGGCCACAATTGATTAATAGGTCTAGAAAACAGCAAATTACATAAATCCAAAACATACTCACATGCCCAACTGCATTTGTTTAGAAATAGATGAGGACTGCACTTACTTTTGTCTGTTATGTGCATTTTCTTTTTTTATATCACTGAGGTGTCTTTCAGCTGCTCGGGCTGTCAGCTTTGGGGAGGGACAAAAATCAGATGCTTAGGTATTGCTATTTATTAATTAAATGACTCATAAATGTGACAGGTCCTAGCTCCAAGACATTTTTTTCTATCTGAAGCGTGTGGACTGTATTTTCATGAGATAAGACTCATGTATAAAGCATAGGAAATAGAGCCTCACATACGTCACCAAATGACATTAGCAGCTCTACTACCCAAATTTTTGAGGAATGATACGGCTTTCCTGCAGGTTCTTAGAACTGCAGAAGTGAAATTATTTGGCTATAGCTGCTTTGAAACATCTACAGAATACGTACAAGATTTAAAGTCTCAAATTTTATAGAAGAAAGTTTTATTTTAAAATCATATAGTTAAAAACTAAAATTAAGACCATGAAGCACCATAGCTTTTAACAGGATTTTCTCTCATACAGACCATTCTGTGAAACTGAAGAATGTATTAGTCAGGAGATATTTTAAAGTTTCCTGTTTGGAAAAAAGGTAAAAATGCAGCAACATTCTTAGGGAGCTGTAAATGGAACGTACTGTTCTCACAGGACATAACGTCTTCTATTAGTAGATAAAAGGAGTGAAGTACATCCAGGGAAAATATTAAAATGGCATTGAAACAATGCCAAAAGCTTTTATTATTAGCAAAATGTCACGCACTTGTTAAATGGTAACATGTTATTCCAGCAGATTTATTGCTATAGCAAGTAATATTGTAATATCATTCTACTGTGCTCATAGGCATCTGGCTTAATTATTCCCACTACTTTAGATGACAGAAGTATTTTTAACATGCTTTTGTGTATTTCTGCAAGAAATACGTATGTTTAAAGGTGACAGGTTAGAGTTAATTTTGATTGTCTGTTTTTAATAAGAAACAAACAAGTGATAAAGCAAAGCTATTCAAATCACAGAAAAGTAAGACACACAAAGTTTAGAAAATTCAGTATTCGGAACTTACCCAGTTGTCATGAGCTTTTTTCTCATGTGAAGTAATCTGTGAAAGAGAGATTCATTAGACCATTATTCATCTAAAACAGAAAATTTAAGATTGACTACATAGTCTTATTTGTAAATTTAATGTGTGTAGATAATTTATAATAAGACAGCTAAAGTTAAAATTTAGCTTTTTAATAAAGTTATCTGGTGATCTCTGCTATGAAATTATGTCAGTCAAAACCAGATGGCATTAAGAAGGAAGGGGGGGGAGGGGGGGAAGGCAGAAACACCATCCAACAAACCCAAGCCAAATACAGTATTCACAACCTAGCTGAAAGTGGTATTGCAGATCCAGTAACATCCCTCCTACTTGGCATAGATGGTAAGCAACACAAAGCACATACCTGATTCTGGTAAGAACGAATGGTTCTTTCTAGCTCTTCTTCAAGATCTTTTGCTCGCTGTCTGTAACAAAATAAGGCTTTACGACATTCTAACGAAGTGTGGAGGAAAGTAATTTTAAATACAGTAAACACAAGGTATAATTAAGATTTTTTTATCCAAAAGACAGTATTGTCACTTAGGCTCATGGGATACATAAAAATTATACTAGCAGTGGAAATTCTAGGCCCTAGATTAGTGCAAACAGGAATGCAAAGAAACGAACAGAACCAAAAAACCCAACATCTCCCCAACTTTTCAGTGATCTGCAATGTTTCCAATATAAAAGATATCCCTCCATATATGCCCTAACAGCCAGCCTCACCCAGCTCAGCAAATGTACCAGTGTAGCTGGAGCATCATGCTGTCACAGGCTACCACAGTCAGCCCTGAGGGACAGTCACTTGCACTGAAGTTATTTCAAGACAGAAAGTATGATGCCACCTTTGCTGCCAGCTGCCCTGTGCACAGCCCCTCTAGGTTCTACACTCTCTCAGCAGGTGGGCCAAAGACACGCTCACTGTGTAGTTATACTGCATTTGCAATATTAATATTCTCTTTAAAATTAAGATGTCTACCAAGTCCACGTTCTGAGTAAATCAGGAAGGGTGAATTCTGTCTTCCTGTATACTGAAGAACGTCTACAAGTACTTTAAATTCTAGAAGAAGAATTAATCTAATTAACTCTTCAGGAAGCATTGTTGATCAGTGTTGTTCAGTTAGTCAATACTACCATAAACACTGAAGGAAGATGGGGAACATACATTACAGATCAAAGAATTATGCCATAGTTTGAGAAACCACAGAAACATACCAGAGGTACCCCGTTGGTGTCGCACAAAACAGAGCAAAGCAGTTAAAAAAAAAAACAACAACGAAACTACAGAAAACATTCCCACATCACAGTATTTCAGTAAAGAATTTCTAAACAACAGTACTATTTGACAAGCTTAGAGAGACAAGAAATAGAATACTGTAACTATACAACATATTTATATGTTCGGATCTATAGAAAAACTGAACATTACATTCATTTCACAGCATTCTCAACTTCGTATTTTTAACTCTGTTCAGTAAAGGGAACTAGGTTAGAGACCCACTTCTACCACTCCATTAAAGCTAACATGTCAATACAATTAGTATTCTAATGGAAGAAAGGCTGCTAGTGATCTTCCATAACCAAATTTTTTAACAAAGAAAAAAAACTCCCGTAGTATGTATTATTACACACAAACTAGCATGTAACACACACACAAAACAAAGAAACTGGAAGAAAATACATTCACTTATACTGGTGTTCTTACTCTCTATTGCCTTTTGTTCACTTTGGGACAAGTGATTGCAGCAACTAAAATCTGTAATTACCTGTAGCTGTTTAGTTCTTCAGCAGCATGATTAATTTTTTCATCTACTTTAGAAAGCTTTTCTTCCTTCTGTAGGCGTTCTCTCTCTTCTACTGTCAGCTTCCTTTAAGGAAAATCAAAAACTCTGGTTAATTCTGTTTCAAGTCAACAATTTTGTAGTTGGTCTGTCAAGAAAAATTTCTCCCATTATTTAGGTGTGATGAATACATGGTATTTATCCAGATAAAGAGTTTTATAGGCAACATATGGAGTGGCATAAATAGGACTAGTTTATATTCATATTATTCAGTTCATTAACTGTTTTATGTGAAACAATTAGATTACCACTATACCTAAAAGGAATCTAGAAGACAATCCATATTCCCAAAGAGTATTTCAGAGAATCATAGAATGGTCAGAGTTGGAAGGGACCTTAAAGATCATCTAGTTCCAATCCCCCTGCCATAGGCAGGGACACCTTCCACTAGACCAGGCTGCTCAAAGCCCCATCCAACCTGGCTTTGAACATGTCCAGGGATGTGGCATATGCAACTTCTCTAGGCAAAGACTGTTCCAGTGTTTCACCACCCTCAGAGTAAAGAATTTCTTCCTAATATCTAATCTGAATCTACCTTCTTTCAGTTTAAAACTGTTACCCCTCATCCTATCACTACACTCCCTGATAAAGAGCCCCTCCCCACCTTTCCTGTAGGCCCCCTCTAGGTACTGGAAGGCAGCTATAAGGTCTCCCCAGAGCCTTTTCTTCTCCAGACTGAACAACCCCTCTATCTGGGAGGGGGGAGGGGAGAAGAAAAAGAAACCACCCAAAAAACGACAACAGCCAGAAATCAAATCAACTAAAGTAAAAGCCAAATTACCTAACTTTTAGTGATTTGTTCTGGTACTTTTTTACATTTTAAAATAATTTTCTGGAGCAGAATGTTGTTATTAGCTATTAAAAAACCAGTTATTTAAAAAAAAAAAAAAAAAGCCTTTCCAGGCCCCTCTTTTTTTAATGCCTTATTAGGCACTACAGAAGAGAAAAATCATATTCCAGATCACAGATTATGCACAAGGTAATTCTGCAGAACACACATGGATACTACTGCTGCATACAGCCCTGAATGGATAAACTGGTTATTTTCCTATAAACAGCAGTCCTCAGCAATCAAGCTAAATCATGGATTTTTTGAACATAATTTAAACCTCCTTTATGCTTAATCGTAATTTCCCACTTTTCTATTTCCCTTGTTTGAACACACTTAGCTTTTTAAAAGATTCCTTGTTAATACTAATAGCATCTTTTACTCTGTTATCTCATCACGCCAGCTTCTCCCCATAACTTTTTGACTTTTCTAAAATCTTTGATAAGCAGCATACATTTGCTGAGCTTCAGTGTGGTATTTTTACACATGATCCACACAGCCTGCAAACGTTTTTCCTTTCTGACTGCCCATCATAGCTTCTTTTTAATAGGTTCCATCTCACTCCTCCCCCCACCCTTTTTTAAAAATCAAATGTTAATGTAGTGGATTTCTAGGTTTTGTTGCATCTACAAAGATGCCAAGTATCTATACAAATACATATACTACAGAGCAGATTACTGAAAGCTGATACTTTAAAAAGGTCTCGCATGCTGCTCAATACAGGATCAAGACTTGTGCTGCTTCTCTTGCTGCCTTCAAGATTATGTCTGCTCCTTGAAGAAATACTTTCTGGCTAGTAAAACTGTAATTTTACCATGATGCCCCCTGCTCCCTCCCTGCCCCATCCAAACACACACACTTCTCAAGGTTACTACGTGCCCCATCCCATTCCAATCAACTTTATTTCTAGTCCTTAACATATTTCTGATTTAAATTAGTAAATCATAATCCCTACTATCATCCTGACTGTGAGGCAGATAGTACAGTCCCCATAGTCTATCTTTCTTGGTGAGGAAAGCCAGGTTCACAGAGGTTCTATGTTGCTTACTGATAATAGTTAGCTTGCCTATGTTTTAAGTCTAAGCTTAGTTTTAGATATAGCATCACTCCTCTGCTGACATTACTGTCTCTCTTTACAGTTATAGCAGCTACTGATTATCTTTCTTTCAGCAACTTTGACAGCTGTATTACATCGTATTTAATTTAATTAAAAAAAATAAAAATCAAGCTTTCCAACTTTACCCACCTTATTTCATAGATTAAAAATTTGCTATTTTTTTTTATCTTTGTTTCTGCACTTGCTTGTGGAAAAGTCCTAAAATAACATACCACTACTTTAATGGAAACAATTTCTATAAAACTACTGTGGTCACAAATATACACGGAGGTGTAACGTAACAGGGTCTTTACAATTCAGAAAACTCTGGAAAGCAGTATTCAAATTTTCAGTAATTTTCAGCCCCCCAAATAAAAGAGTTACATTCAAATCAAACAGTAAGCACTGAATATAAAAAAGAGGAACCAGCACCTGTGTAGTTTCATTTCATTTTCTTGATAAAGCTCAGTCATTACTTTAAGTTTCTGCTGAAGCTTTTGAACTTCGTTTTCAAAACGTTCATTTTCAGACTGCAAGGAAGCTTGTTGACTTTGAAGATTTTCTATACGTTCTGTCAAATTTGGAGATAATTATATTGGGACAATGCAAAATTTACAGAAATTAAAATATTTTCAGTATTTTAGTACATAAAAAGTCTGTAAAACCTTTGATCCTATGTTGATTTAGTAATATAAGCAATAATATGTTAATATATTTCAATAAACTATACAAATGGAGAAGCAGTATTGCTCCTTTGGACAGGAAACCAGCAACTATACTCTCTACTTGCCACAAAGTGCAACTCTGAGCGTATTATCTAGCCTTTGCTCCAAACTGTGTAACTTCTTTGAAAACAATGCAGTTTTGTAATTCACAATATAAATTTTCATTTGGGGCTCTTCTTATTGTAACTGTTCTACTAAAGGTGTAAAATTGGTACCATCATACACTCTTGCCCATCTACCCACACAAGGTCTTGCTGAGTTGCCTGAAAGCATAACTTAAGATTTGTCAAACTACCTTATCTTTCCAAATTAAAATCAGTCATATTTCTTTTCCTATTTACTGTTCCTGTGCCTCTCTTCAAGAAAAATAGGAAGATTCAAGTAAGTTTGAATATCTTTATGGGACAACCAGTTTGGAAAACACACTAGCACAAAGAGTCAGTTTAAAGGACTATCAAAAACTGAAAAGCACAGTTTTACATAGCGTTTCATCACCCAAACAACAAAGCACAGTACATTCAAATGTGATGCCTACTCCACTGGCTGTTATCTATGAAAGCAATGGCTAATTACAGGCTTTAATTTGAATTCAAGTGGCAGTGTTTCATTTCATAAGGTTTAATTCAATATGTCCTACACAACAAAGGAAAAAAACAGAGCAAGATGCTTTAGGTTCAGTTCCCTAAATGCAGTATTCTGGATTTTACGTAGTATTGAGCTTGCACCCATTACAAACTAATTACAATTAAGCTACCATTTTTAATAGATAGTTTTAAAATTTAGATTAAAACTCCATTGTTTCATGTCCAGAAATTATGTAAAGAAGGTATAATATATTTATTAACATCACTTTGCCCACGTATTTTAGAATTCTCTAACTGTTAAGTTATATTCCAACAGAGTACAACAAAACTTGCAAACGGTGCTTTGGCAACTTCAATTGCTTTACCTCTAAAATGAAATACTTAAAATAGTTAAGAAACTTTAACAGGCATTTTAAAAATCAAGTAGAGCTATTAATGTAAACTTAATTTAGTTTTTACTGGCAGTAATACAGCCTGTAACACCATTTTACAAAAGCAGCATCTTATTAATCTTAAAGGCAAAACAACCTTTAATTACCTGTAAGTTCTCCTTTAGCTTTATTTTCATCAGACAGTTTTGAATACATTTGATCTCTTTCTGTTTCCAGGGTCTTTAAACAAGCATTTAACTACAATCAAAATTTTAAAAAAATCAGCATTTTAAGATTACCAGAAACTGTTTGCATGCAAAAATATCTAATTAAGCATTAAAAGATGCTGAACTCTGTGATAGGGATATCTATATGCAATTAAACTTACCGTAAAAATTGTATATATTCCCTCTAGTTCCCCCCTTGCACAAGTTTCTCAAAAATCACGTACCTTTGCAGCATAGATCAATTTCTTTACAGTTCGTTTTTGCTGATCATCTGATTGAGAAAATAGAGTAATACGTCACATGAAACGCACAAAAAAGTTTGTGACAGAGCTTACTATTATTATTTTATTTTGTTTTTATAAAAAAAAGCAGTCCCCAGCATACCATGATAGGCATACCATGTTTGGAAGAAAAAGAAAAAAATAGCTGGGGGGGAGCAGAAATATGCCTATATTCTAGTCCTTTGTTTGCCAATCAGACTCAGAATGCTCACGTTAAAACTGAGACGCTGAATACACACTCTAAGATTTACTGGGATGTGCCCTATGGTATAATCAGCACCAGCATAAAAAGAAGCTGCAACAAGAAAAAGGAGGAAGAAAGGCTCTTCTGTGTTGCTGTTTTGAGGGGACCCACATCTACACCCACGGGATTCCAGTGCTATCATACTGCTTGCAACAAGTTAACACCTGCATAAGGACAAGGAAACAGATATTAGGCTTTAAGGACCCACAGTGCTACTGCTGGGAGGAGCTTCAAGAAGAAATGAAAGCAACGTTTCCACCTAAAGATGTTTGAGAATCACTGCTTAATACTAACACAGCCTAAAGTCATTCTGCAAGAGACTGAGCACTGAGTCTTTATATTGCTCTATGATAATACACGCTGCTGAATAGTGGCATAGGTTGTTATTCTGAAGGTGTCCAAGCATCAGTTAACAGTAAGACATGAATAACATTGGGTGCATTTTGAAAATCCAACTTCTACAAAGCTAATCTTTCAACTTTCCTGGAAGTTTGTTGATTCTGTATTTCTAAAACATCTATTAAATTAATATTTAAGATATGAAACTATACAAACCATACCTAAGTGCTCTCCATTCTCTGTTTCACCCTTTACATCCGTGTCCCAGTGATTATCTTCAGCGTCATCATCACCTTTTATTGCTGAACTCCAGTCTTTCATCTTCAGTAAGTATTGTGTCAGTGACTAAGAAAAAGCCCACATAAAACAGAAACAGTAAAATAAATACAAGCAATGAAAATGTAGTTAGCATTACAATTACTTTTTCAGGATTTCTGTCCTTTGCTTGGTTCCCTTATCAGATTAAGTGAGCCCCATATACAAGATTCTAGATGTCTGATATTACCTTTCTATTAAAACATACACCTGCATGTCAACAGGTGTGCCCCTTGTGAAGACTTTTCAGATAGCCATGTACACATGCTTTTAGCAGGGCTTGTGTATATAAGGTACATATGTAAGAATACGCTCCCAACTCCCATGCTCCAAATTAAAAAAGATGCAAATAGTCTATCAGAACTAAACCAGTTTTTCCTTATATAACGTGCTGACTTTCAAGACTATCAGACTGCTCCATTGTGCTGCTAAGCAATCTTTTTTGCTTAGCAGGGAACAAGACACTAGTGGATGGAGTCAGCAAACAAAAACCCAAAACAGCTTAATGCATATTAAGACAAGGAGAGGTTGTTAGACTTTCACGGAACTCAATGATTAACATCAGTCTGAATTATTTGATTCAACACTATCTGTTATAATTTACCTTGACTTGACTCTCTTTATTTTTCAATACTTCTTCTATATCTGCTTTAGATGATTCAAACATCTTAGTTTGTTCATTTAGTTCACTAAATCGTTCACCCCATCCTTCAGCTTCTTGTAAAAGCTAAAAAGGGAAATACCAGATTAGTGTGATTGTCTGTTACAACAAAGAACCAAGGATGAACAATACTTCAGCCTGTTATGTATATTATCTATTCATAAGCAGAATTTTGACCTCTCACCCACCAGTAAAAATTGACAGACTACAAGACAGCTAAAGCTCAAGGGTTGAAACGTAAGACTTCTATGTTACTGTCCAGTTGCTTTAGCTGCAATAGCTCTCCATTGTAATTAGTTGTTAGGATATTTTTAAACATTTATAAGAACAGTTCAATTAACATTCCACTCAGTTTAAAAACCCTGATGTGACAATAGCAATGGATATAAAATAGTGATGATTTGTGTAACAGCTACAAACACTGGGGGATGGATGGAGAGAACACTCAGTCCCCAGCGTGCACAAACACTTGAAATTGTATCTGTGTCTCTTCAACCTAGAAGAGGTCGATGAAGTAAGAGAAACCAGGAATCTTTTTAGACAGCTATTTAAATTCATGTGACTTACAAAACTGTATTATTTCTCCTACTCTCCCCCACACCTCAAAGTAATTTTTAAATTTTATTTTAAAAAAGCTTCCCTGTTAATGAAAGTTACAGCAACTATATGTAATCAACATCTACTAGTTTGTATCTTTGTAATCAACTAAAAAGACAGGTAGATTCCAAGGTTATGTTTTACAGACATCCCCTAGTAAAAATCTCATTTCACAAAAATACTTTAGAGCAGTAAAGGGATTTGTACACTTAAGCACCAGCTCATTAAAAATAACCACTGCAACATATTAACTAATTAAACGATGCCTTCATATTGTGAGAACAAAATTGAACTGATGCAAATTTCTCTTACGACAAAACATGCAGTACAAAAACATGGGGTATAGTACAAAAAATTTGACTTAAGAGTCTTGTCAAAAGTACATTGCTTAAAGTTGCACAACAGGCAACCAATTTAAAAGCAGTGAATGTACAGAAAGGAATAACTAGGTTGAGCAACAAGAACATAACAGCCAGTTATACTAAAAATAAAACCAGAAAATGGTAGTTAAACAGGGGAACTGCCATGCAAAGAGAGAAGCCAGTCTGAACACTACTTATCAAAGATAAACTAGAAGGCATAAAACAAAAGGTATGTGACTAGAATTGGATGAACCCCACTTGGCACACAACTGCACCTTTCAAGCAGTAAAAGCCGTATATGAATTTGCAGCAGCATCATGCAAACTATGTATTATGGATAAAACAAAAATACTCTTTATGGAAGACGTACATACGCAACTACTTTTATCATTAAATGCCATCCTCAAAGGGAAGCTAAACTTTAAGAGACTCTTTCTTCATGAAGCCAAAGAGAAAATAAATTGACATGACTTTATATACCTGTAACAATTACAATACAGAGAAATAGCACGGATTTGTAATACGCTAAAGCAATATATTTCTAACGTACCTGCAAAAAACAAAGCACAGAAAGTTTGGAGCTCATTAACAGTTCCCTTGTTCAAACTAAAAGGCCCAATCCTCTCTCTGACACATCATAAATCTGAGACAGCACATCTGTTATAACGTTTAAGCTATGATGTGCCAGAAGATTATGACCCATTAGTGCAAATGGACAGAGGAAGAAAGTACTGTAGTTTCTGTGAACAAATAACACCTTTGTTACCTTTTGAGCATAAGTGAAATTCCATCTTTAAAAAAAAAAAAAGTAAGAAAGAAAAATAAAAAAAGGATATGGATATTCTAATATAGCAAACTAGCTCACATGCTTACAACAACCTCATAAAACAGAATACAAATAAACAAAGCAGATACTTTCTCTTCTTTCCTTATCAGGTTCCATTAACTCTTATCAGGTTATTTAGCTACTAAAAAGCATAGCAAAATACAATATATACCAATGTCCTCAAATTACTAAAAACTGCAACAAAGCTCAGTTAACAACAAAGTGTAGTAATTCATCCTAAATAATGTGGTGAAGGAACTATTATACCCAGGTTATTTTATCTAGAAGGAATGCAAAACCCCTTATTTTTATCTAGGAACCTCGCAAGTTAATTACATCCTGGCAGTTGTATTTACTGATTTTTTTCCCTGGGTTTGCTTGATATAAAACAATTGCCTATAAAATGTAATTGTCAGCACTTAGTATTATCTTACTCTAAGTACTATTTTTTAATAAATGAAAGAAAAATAAGATTGGCTTATTTCTGTTTGAACCCAAGAAATTACCAGAGAAAACACAAAAAAACCTCCTCCCTATTAAAACTTAGTGTACTGCTTCTTAAAATTTATTACGTAAGTATACTGTCACATTTGAAATAAAGCACCATACCAGACCCTTCCTTCTCACAGCAACAACCAAAAAAGGATGTAGAGATTAGACGACTCTTGAAAGAAAATAATTGTCGAGCAACTTCATCTCACAGTGATAACACTCAAATCTACTGTTCCTCCACTGACAGCATCTAGTAAAATTGCCTTCCTTTTTTTTGTTGTCAAACATGTACTCCTTCTGAAGTTAGAGAAAAATATGAAGTTTTACTGATAAGTGAGTTGTGCAGAACTGAAATATATGTCCTGCAGAAAATTTTCTATTTCCAGTAACCCTTTTTTTTCCTGAATCATTAAGTCTGATACACACGATGTTTTCATAGAGATGACTAACGCACTCCTCAGCTAAGACTGCTAAAAACCAAGAGGCCTGCATTTCTACCTCCCCTCCTCCCCCAGATATCTATCAGATTCCTCTTCAAATAACAATCAGTCAGTCAGGAAAATAAGCACATATCCATTGGAAAAAAAAAAAAAAAAACCCAAACCACAACCACCAACCCCAAAACCCTCAAAAAACCAAACACATTCCATGGAACATTTAATGTTCAGAGACAGTATCTTTTTGTTAGGAAAAAAATATAGAATAATTTAATTGTAAAACTAGTTATTGCACAGGACAACTATTGCGCATGCTGAATATTTTAAAATAATCAGCATTCTTTGGGATCTGTCTACAGCACTGAGGAAAATAAACAGCTAAAATTTGGGAACAGTCCTTTCTGTCCCTTCGTATTACTTACCTGACTTTCCATGGATTCATCCATAGCGGTACTACAGTAAGTTTTTTACCTGCCTTTTGCATACTCTGCAACTTCTTAATTTCTTTTGTCTTCTCGATCAAGTATAGGCATTTTTCCTCTGCCTCTGTAGAGGATCCTACCTGTGGACTTGCTCAAATCTTTCTGCTTTCCTCTAGGTCTCAGCAAAATTCTTAATAGTCTTACACTACCATATGCTTTCCCCCTGAACTCTATGCACGTTTCCCCACAAACTCGAATTATTAAATTTCTTTCAAAACAGGACTATTTTGGACAAAGTTATTCCAACATAAGATAATTTTAAAGCCACGTCCTCCTTCTTGTTCTGTTTACTAGAACACGCAAGGGGTATCAACAAACACATTGAGGATGAGCTCCTTGGAGGAATCATATTTATGTAGTATCATAAGAAAATACAGTATTTCTAAGGATAACTAGGAAGAACCTACCTGTTTCTCACTTTCCTGGAGATGGCAGTTTTCATCTATTGCATCTTGAACGGATGTCTTGAGTCTCTCTGTATTAATCTGATATACTTTTAGGGTGGACTTGGCCTAAGTGAAATAAAAAAGTGTGTTGTTTAAAGAGTATAGGCAAAAACACAGATAGGGTCACAATGGTATTATTTGACTTAGTCTTAGGTTTTCTAGCTGTGCTATACACTTATTCTCACATTTTCCCTACAATTTCAACAGCTTTTGCTGATTTAGTTTTGCAACACTATGTATCATTGTGGAATAAGAAGGCAAAGAAAAGACAGGGTAACTGTACTTCCCAATAAATGCCAATCGCTATATGAAAGTTGCTAAATAAAGTCATACAAAAGTACTAAGCCTTACAAAGTCTTTTGATTTACACAGCATATTATTTATGCACCCTTAATAGAAAAAAAAAAAAAAAATGAAAACAGGAACTACATGGAGAACAGAAAAAATACAAAGATTTAAAAACAGAAACTATACAGATTTTACATACCTCATCAATTTGTGACTGGATAGATTTTACTTCTTTCTCTAAAGACTCCACTCTCTTCTGAGTTTCAGCCACCTGAAAATTATTAGTTGTCATATAGCTTCTTCCACAGATTTGACTGAAAAGGTCTAGGCAATTAATAAAGTTATTTTAATTTTCAAACTGAGAAGGTTCTACTGCCAAATCAGTAAAACCAGTTTTTCTTCTTTTGAGTATTTTCCTTTATGGGTGTGATTTTTCTAATATGCTACAGGGAGCATGAGGGGAGACAAAACGGGAAATGTAGTTTTTGTTTCAAAAAACACAAAGAGAACAGTTTGTTTTCTCCATAGATATTTTTTTTGTGGGATTTTTTTTTTTAATAAATGAATAGTAACAAAGACAGGATTCTATTTATTCTTACCAAGTTATCATTTTCTGATTGCTTAGATTTTTCTTCTTCCAGTTCTTTTTCTAGATTCTCTATTTCTTGGTTGAGTTCCAAGTTCGACTTGTTCAGTTTTTCATGCATTTCCTAAATCGAGTTGTTTTGACAGTTAACATAAAACATTTGACATTCATTACATACGAAGATGACAAGTATGTTTTAAATATGACAAAGTACGTTTAACAAATTTCACTGTATCATGGATAAATCTCCAAGTACTCTACAGCAGCCTATGAAATACACTTGAATTAAAACAGGTGTGAGAAAAAACACTTCATGTACTACCATCTCCTAGAAACAAGAAAAATTTCCTCTTTAAAAAGGTTAAATATTGTCTAATATGCCATTTGCTCTATTATCAATAATTTTTAATGCAATTGTTACAAATATTTCTCTTAATTTAAATGTCTCGTTTCCATGTCATTTCCAGTAACCCAGACTAAAATAATAGTGCTCTCAATTAAAACAATTAAGTTTTGGGAGGTTTTGTTTTGGGTTTTTTGTTGTTGGTTTTGGTGTTTGACTTTTTTTTTTTCTAATAAGTCACATTTTCCTGAAATACTGCCTTAAATTGTAGAAATAACAATTTCCATTTATCTTTTTACCTCAAAAAAAGATGCGTCTGTTGATTCTTTCATAACATTATCATCCTTCAGAGACAATTCTAAATCTTCAAACTGAAAAGGAAATACTTTATGTCAGAACGTATGTAAAGAATTGCTTAAATAGCAGCATTAATTTATGATGCTCTAGTCTGAAACATAGCCACCACCTAAACACTGACTGCTCTGTGCTGGAAATCAGGAAAGCCTTAGCCCTAGTAGATTATGCCAGTGACATAAACCAAAGACATTTTTAAGTTGCTTCCAGTGAAATATATCATATTAAGAGTTAAAGGCAAAACTCGCTAACACCTTAATTGCACTTAAAGGCACTGTCAGGAAAAAGCATTTGAAGAATCACTTTAAAACGTTTTAAACATCTTACTTTAGGTAAGTTTAGTACTTTAAATACTTGATAAATTGAGCCCATTTCTGTGAAACATCTGAAAGCAATAAATGAGGACCATTACCTCTTTTTTGCAAAGGCTGAGTTTTTCAAGAATTTTGCATTTTTCTTCAACTAGTTCAGCAATTTTATTGGCAAGCTGTTTTTCCCTTCCTAAACAAAAAGACAGTTAAGTGCTGCAACAGTCAAATAATTAAAAGGAGAGAGGGAAAAAAAAAAAAAAGTCATACTCCAAAGAAACAGAATAAAAAATAAGCTTACCTACATAAAGTCGACTTCTAACCTGAAATAAAAAGAATAAATACTGAAAATGTCTGATCAATTATATTTGCACAGTAGCTGAAAACCAATCTTTTAAGCTGTGGTTCCATGATCAGTTTAACCATGGAACTTAAAAAAGGACTATAAATACAGGCTGCTGTTAAAAATGGGCAATCGCATCCTCTGCTCTTACCCCCTCCACGGCTGTGTGTTTGCCCTATCCTCCCACTCTAACTGAACAGCGAAAAGAGAGGAAAGGAGGTTAGTTTTCACCTGCATCAATTTTATAACACGCGTCTGAATAGTCAACACATAACCATGACTGCCAACACAAAGAGGTAGTGGACACGCACAGCCAAAAGAGTAGGAAAGGGGAGGGAAGGGGAAGCTCCACATGCCAGCTCAGACTTAACTTCCTATGAGGAAAAAACCTTGTAACATGTAACAGTGAGAGCCGCAGTAAGGGTGCCGCTTAATAAGCACCCTGCCCAGAGCCAACTCAGTGATAAGCGCTAATCAGCAGCTGCCATGCGGAGTCTAGTGCCCTAGAATCAACATCTAACAAACTGGGGGACAAAATCTGTCACAAATGGCCTGGACAAGAGATGCAGAACTTGGCTGCACCCACAAAAACTTTACAACACAGCAGTCCTCTCAAGGCTGGGCCTGGATCACATGCCAAAGATACAATGGGTCCCTCAGCTTTTCCCTGTTTCCTCTTCATTTAAAGCCATGGGACAGCCAAGAAGTCCAAGCATTAGAAAAAGTGAAAGAAAGTCATAAGCCCACCTTATCTTATCATCCCCTCAAAAACCCCAAACAACATTATTTTTGAGTAAGTAACCACTAATTCTTCAAAAAGTAGTCAGCGCAGTTCTAAGTATGGATGACTGAAAAAGCTATCAGTAACTTCTGTAATTATTTCTGTAAAGTTTCTGCCTTAGTGACGTGTGCAGGAGGAAAACAATACTAGCGTTGCTGCTTGACTGATTTTCGCTGAAATGCCCCTTTCATACCACCTAGAGGGATGCTGCTAGAAAACAGAAGGAATGACCCAAATTATAGATACATTAACTTACACAAAATACAGATCCCCTTCCAGACAATCTGAATTGCTGCTGCAGAATAAAGTGGCATTTTTCCAGACCTAAACTGATGTTAGAACCCTAAAAATGCAGTTGGTCATATGTGAAAAAACAAACCACTACGCAACGAATCTTCAAAAATAAGCATCATTACACCTAGCACCAAAATCACATTTCATCTATTTAAGAGTATGCAAAAACTGGGGAGAAATTTAGGATACTGAATTACAGACACTGACCCCATTTCATTAGTAAGAGGAGTATGGTAGGCAGCTGTTATTACTCAGATCCTTACTTAGTCACAATAGAAGACAACTCTTACCTCAAAAATATAATCTGATTTGTGCGTTAAAAGGTTTCAGTACTGCAATTCTCAAAGTCATCAGCTTAGTGCTCACAAACAACACACAGTAAAATTGGTTCAGTGTTCCAATAAACAGAATCAAGGTCACTGTCAAAAGAGTTTTAAAACGTCTCCCTTGATGGAAATCCATCTGGATTGCTTTTTGCTTGAAAGACCTGAGCTGGTCTGGCTATAACCAGGGTAGTCACAGAGACATCTATACACACAGCAATACCTACGCCCTAGGGCAGACCTCTGTATCCCGTGAAAATAAAAACAGCTGACTTTGAAAGTCTGATGTAGAAATTAAAAAGAGAAGGAAAAAGGAAGCCTTACTACAGTGAATTTCATTGCATCTCGCCTAACGACAACAGTCACTCAGTATGCTTCCAAACATTCACTGTCTGGACAAAACAGACTACTTCTCAATTTCTCTTTTAGAGGGATTCTAAATTCAATCGCAACAGCTTTAAGACTCTGAAGCATTATATATCTTGAACAGAATAACAACTTCAATTCAAACTATTAACGCACTCTACATATCTGTATGTAATTTGAACACTTACTGACTGATAACTTCTATAGAGGAACAAGAGAATTGTAAAGGCTCCAACAATGCCAGCGCAGATCACTACTTCCCACGGGAAACCATACAGATCAGGACCAGGTCTTATATCTTCAGGCAGTGAAGCCGCAGCCTGAAAAATAAAAGTAAAAAGCTTCAACTAAAGGAGAAGAGGTTAATATTTTCAACAGAAATAGACATTACATGTTAACTTGGTTTACTCCTAAGGCCTGTACATCTATTTTTTCCAAAACTCTGAGAAAGTAGTTAGCAGAAGCCTTTGGTTTTTAAATTATACATTTACCAAGTGAAGAAAAAAAGATAAGAAAAGAGAGAAAATACAGAAAGATATGATGATGACTAGGTAAGGCTCTGAAAACTTTTCCTTCCGAACCTACCAATTACAGTACATTCTCCTTTGTCTATATTTCACTGTTAGAAGAAAAAAAACTCATCAGTGTTGATATGATTTACTGGTAGAAAATTTGTTTGGTAGAGAAACCTGCTCAACCAACTTCATAGTAAAATAACATACTGAACAACAGTCAATGATTTAACACATTTTAAAAACTTAAATACACTCACTTTTATTTGTTAAAGGGTATCACCGTTTTTTCAAGGATATCACCTGCTTAATGTAGCTCACGTTTACTATGTGTGACCTGTGTTTAAGAACGTGTCACTGTGCAGAAAAGTCTTAACCTCGATTTGTTTAATAAAAAACAGCCAGACTACCCCATCGCAAGCCAAAAGAGGGGTGTGCGTGTGAAACCAGGGGGTGTTCGTTTCATTGTTTTGTCTTTTTGAGATCTCTGTTATTCCCGAAGAAACGGCCAGCCCCAACAGGGCCCGCGGTCTCCCCAGGCCCGATCCCGGCCGGCTGCCGCTGCCACCGCCCCCCTCCCCCCTGCCGCCCCCAGCCCGTCTCTACGCCGCAGCCGTGTGCTCCGGCGCAGGGCCGCTTCTCTCACACCGGAGCCTCTCGCCACCGCCGGCAGCGCCGTTTCCCCCAAGGCCGAGGAGCCACCGCACAAGACCCCGGCCCTCGCGGGGGTCCGCCAGAGCCGACCCTGGGGCGGAGGCGGGTCCCGCACTCACCCTGCGCGCCCCTTCCAAGGCCAACCCGCAGTAGCGCTGCGCGCTCTCCCGCAGGCCCAGCCACAAGCTGGCGGTGGCGACGTCCAAAGCATCCCCGCGGCCGGCGGCAGCCATCTTACGGCGGGCGGCGCGGGCCCACCGCCGCGCGGCCCCTTCCGGCTCGCCGCTTGACAACCGGCCTGTACCACTGCCGCGGACGGAGGGGGTGGTGGTGGTGTAGGACAAAACCACTGCTTGCGGCGGGAAGGGGGGAACAGCGCGGGCACAGGTAGGAGCAGCCGACAGAGCCTGAAGTGGGCGCCGGGCTGTACCACTGCGGCACGCCGCCGCCAGGGGGACGGAGCGGGAGATACCACTGCCGGAGGAGGTGAGAGCGCGACGGCGGCAGCGGGCCCCAGGCTTGACCGGGGCCGCCTCGGCCCAGAGCCGGGGCGCCTCCGGAAGCGGCCCCGAGAGGCAGGTGCGCCTCAGGGCTGCCCTCTCCTCCCTCTCTCAGCGCGGGGGGCGCCCGGCGGGCGGAGCCGCAGGTCTCCGGGACCTCTCCCCACAGAGAGAGAGGCGGGGAGGACCGACGGCTCCCCTCAGCGTACCCCCGCCGCCCGCCGGTACTGACGTGGCCTACTCCTGTGCCTCCTCAGAGTTACTGTCCGGGAAACTCACCTCCCCTTCGGCGTCCGCTCTCTCCATCCGTAGCCTTGCGAAGGTCTTTACAAAAATAAAGCTGTCTGGGTTAGATCGCTGGGGCAGGGCCCGGCTCCCGCCGCGGAGACGTGCCGCCTCGCTGCTGGTGTTCCCTGACGGGCAGCCGGGGCGGACATTTGCCCGGCGGGGGCGGGGAGGGCAGCAGGTGGACCTTGCGCAAGCGGTTGGGTAGGGGCCCCGGTGGCACCTCGGGAGTAGTTCAACGTAATGTGAACTAGATTTCTTCTGCTAAGTTTCTTTGTTAACAATTGATCGTACCGGGGCTGCTGGTACACAAATGTAAGGGAAGATGGGAGAAACAGTAGCTGCAGTGCCACATAGCAGTGGATTCTCATTGACTAGGACTAACTCTGTGGTGTCTTTTTTTGTTTTGTTTTGTGTTTTTTTTAACACGTACTTAATTCTCACAATGCAAGGTGAGTGACTTGCCTGCGAGGCTGGTACCACCTAAGAGACCGTAGTAGGTAGAAGTGGCTTTTTTAGTTGTATTAAACAATACAAGAATGAGTTCGGCCAGAGCGGTGATCTATCAATGAGCGTTGAAATCCTATATGGTTCATTGCGGGGGAGGGGGGAACCCTTCAGTGTTTGTCTCCTAGACTGCAATTTAGCCAGAATCTAAGTAAGTACACTGGAAATCAGGAACAAATTTATATGGTTCTTAAACTTCAGTTACCAAATCTAAACAAATTTGAACCACAGTACCAAAGTTAATGAAGTTTACCACATATCACTTTACCTGATGTTACTCTGCTGTTTAAAGGGGACAGTGCAACACCATCTATCTTTTCTCACATTTCTCTGGCAGCATTGTTTCTTGTGCAGTTATGTCCAATAAGGTCCACCTTCACTCTGTCCCTACATTTTGATACTTAAGACATCCCTAAAGCAATCGTAATCCCATTTTGTATTTTATATATTTGCTTAGAAAAGTGATTTTTATGCAATTACGAACTATGGGATTCTTTGGAAATCAAGGCTTTGAAATTACTTTTTAAAAACAATGGAAGTATTCTGGTTGTTTCACTCATCCTAATCCAAACTTTCTACGTCCAAGCAAATTTAATTAGTACTGTCATGGGAACTGGAGGGAGCTATGAGTTTCATTTAAAACCAAAAAAACCCCAAATGCTGATATTTTGACCACTGAGGTGTTTCCTGGCTGTTGCGTAAAAAAAACAAAAACAAAAAACAAAAAAACCAACCAACCAAACAAAAAGAAAACAAAAACAAAAAAACCAACCCACACTAAGTTCATCAGATTCAGTAGTGCAAACAGGGGCAGATGAACAGGAGCTAACCTCACATTTTCTTGTTCCACCTCTATCTCATTTAACATCAGATACCGCCAGAACAAGGGGACTGCAGAGGGTTTATTTAAAAGGATCTTTTCTTTGTTCTTTTTTTAGAGCTTCATTGCAGAACGTAACCAGTAATTGGCTTAATTTTGCACTAACGTCAACACTATCACATAAAGAATTCTTACCTTTTTGGTAATACTCGTCACTGCTGAAAATACAGATTTTATCAATTCCCCGATCTCAAGAGCATTCAAGCACAGAAGTATCTGATATATCCAGCCTCCTTCTGGTTTGTTCATAAGGGGAAAAAAAAAAAGGTTTTATGTAACAATTGTCAATATAATTCCAACTAAATTTTTTTAAGCGTGCAAATTTATTTTCCTTAAAATTAAGAAACTTAACACTTACCATTACTTGGAACGTAGTTCTGAATGGCATCTGAGAAAGGCTTTTTGACATCAAATGGAGAGTCAGCTACTGAACTGTCCTTTTTTTCTTCAGTATTTAGTGAAGGAATTGCTATTGCTTTTGAATGTTGGTCACCGTTGTGTTCACAGTCTACAGGTGCGTTCATTTCATGTTCCTTCTCTGGTGTTTCTTCTAGTAGCTTTCTTCTACTGCCTACTCCTGCAAATAATCATGAAGGGAAATCATGCTTATTTTCAGAGGATTCAACTTACACACATACACTTTTATAAGATATTAACCTCTACAGAGATTTTGATATTTGAATTTTCCTCAGCTTAAAGCCAAACACTAAAGTGCTACATTAGAATAAAAATGTGCTACAGATTTATGATTTAAGAAATACTTGTTCAAATAATGGTCTCAGAACAGAGTTTGGAGGATAAAACTTTAACTACTTTACTACAACACCAGTTTTGCTTAAAATCAGTGTTCAGGAAAAAATATGCTTGGTTCTGATAGTTAGTCCATAGATTCCCTGTTCAGGGTTACTAGGTCTTTTTCTTATATCCAAATACAAGTGGGGAAAGTTTTACAAAAAGAACAATTAAAAATACTGTGTAAGGTTAAAGATTAACAACTTCCCACAAGATAACAAACTTCACTGTGAAATACAAGAAGCCACAGGCATGTTCATGCAGTAGTATGGCTGAAGGCACCTAGCTGCCTCAGTTTCAGTGACCTGGATTAAATTTCCTGAAGCCACTAAAATACCACTTTCAAAAAAACCCCACACCTTGCTTACCCGTGTAGAAAAAAAAAAAAAAATAATTTTTTTTAATTCTGTGCTTCCAACTAGTATTGGCCAAAAATACACATCAGAAATAATCCAATAGTCAAAAGTCAGGAAGAGTAACTGGCTCTTAAACTGTTACCATTACCATAAATCCAGTACCAATACCATAAATCAGTGATTAACTACTATGAGTTAGGCTCGCTACCTCTTGATTTTAAATCACCAGAAGGAGACAGTGTTTTATCTGTTGTATTTTTTTTTTTTCCTCAAACAAATCATATTTTATTCTTGCTAAATCACTGTTAGTGAAGCATTAGTGCAGTACCTTTAGTTGCAGTTTGGGCTGCACGCGTAATTGTTATAGCAGATAAAAGCTCTGGCAACCCTAGAAGAACATTCCTTTTTTTCCATACATTTTTCCTGCCCAGTGTTGAACTTGTGCCCCTTTTGTGCAGATACAATCACTTGTTTCCTCTGCATAACATTGTCTTTACACGAGCAAGCTGTGATTTCATGATGAATCTTTTCAAATTGCTGCTGCAGCTGCATAAGTTTGCTTCCCTCACAGAGATGCTCTAACGGTTGCTTAACATCTTGTTTTAACTTTAGATAAAATTTTTGGAATGTAATCAATGGGTTTGGTAAATCTGAGTGTTTATCATAAAATATTTTCCTGGTTTTGCTTGATTTTGGGGACATGAACCCTCTCTGCCCTGTTATGATTTTGTCAATTTCCTTGTTTTCATTGGATTCTGCAGCAGCATTTTTTCCAAAATGCCAAGCTGTCCTTCCTCAAATTTATCTTGCATTATTTCATTATTTTCTGCAACTTCTACAGATTTAGTAGTATCTTTTTCTTATTGAGATTCCTTTCCTCTTAACTCCGTCTCATTCTTCTGTGCAGTATCTAATTCTACTAGTCCTAGTGTCATCTCTTACTTTCATTTGGGGTTTTTTTTTCTTGGACAAAACATGTATCCTCACACTTTTTTTTTTTCCTACAGGCTTAATTCTTAGTTTTACTAAATATATTTGCAAAGAACTCTGATGGTATGGTAAAAATGCTACCTGTAACCCTTTCTATTAGAATATAATTTTTATTATTTATATTTCTGGACTTTGATTCAGAGTCTTTTTTTCTTTCCTTCTCCTATCTTGTTTTAGTAGCAGCAATTAATTTTTCAGTATTATCCATCCTTTCAGTTACAGCACTATGTTCTTTTTCAACATATACTTTATCAGCCAGGTTTCTGAGTAATTGCAAGTTGCCAGGATTTAATCACTCTGGGTTTTTTAATAGCAGTCTGACTTTCTAGTTTAAGGGTTTTAGGAGACACTAACTGTAATGCTATTTTTTTTTTCTTTAAAAATTTTATTTATTATAGAGGGCTGCTAGGGTAAAAGTTCATATTGAGTCAGACCAATATCACGTAACTGCTCTGTTGTTTTTGTCACTAAATTTTCTTTATAAATTTTTTTTTTTGACTTGGATTCAGCTGAGGACTTTGGCAGTACTGTGCCTTTTGTAGTAGTGTTTCATGATGCTTTCCAAAACTCAGATTCATTTTCCATGTTTTTGTATCTTGCATTGTCATAACAGCTTGAATTGATGGGCCTAAATCTGATGATACAGAATAATCTTTTCTTTGACTGTATCACATGATTTTTATATTCCTTTCTAAGATCTGGATTAAGACTGTCCTCTGACCCATTCTGTGGTACCAGAAGCTCATGTTGGGAACATGAATCTTCCAGTGTTATTTCTGCTTCACCTTTCTGATGATGTTGCACATTCACAGGAATTTGTTCAGTTTGTAGCTTCTCTCCTGACAAGCTATCAGCAAGATCGTCAAGTGTTGTCCTATCTTTTACTAATCTGGTAGACTTTGTTGGGTTTTTTCCTCCACTGACCTGTCTGTTATTTTGCACTGCCAGCTAAAAAGAAAGATCATTCTCTTTGGTGGTATCCACATTACTATTATGTTTTGTTATGTTTAACGTTCGTATTTGAGGTGTCTTCAGTTTCTTTTCCCCATAGTATTTTATCAAGGCCTTTTTCGTCATGGAAGCTTAGTTGTTCTATTCTGAGCAAGCACTTTTACCTTCCATTCTGAAACTCCATGTGTCTTCCAAGTGGCAAGTTTCTTCTGAAGTTTTGGTACCTGTTAAACTGAAGCCACTAGATGAGGGGCGAGGAGATAAAGGTTGGCCTGGAGTCAGTTCTTGGGACTCCTCAGATTTCTGATCCTGTTCATCATTAAAAATATCCTGACTGAAACCTCTGATGTTGTTTTCATAAAAACCCAGTGGGTCATTTTTATTCTCTGGTTTGTGAATTTTCTCTTTCACATCACCATCCATTTTGAACTGGCTTTTTGATGCTGAATTTTGTTCTGTATCACAGCATTTGACTGGTTTGCCTTTTTCAGGTGTTTCCAGAGTATGACTCGGCTCACTGTCACATGGGGTCTTCCTGATGCCCAGATGATTATCTGCAGTTCCTGGTAGTTCCTGACTTTTGCTACTCTGAGAAACATGTTTTTCAGCACTGAAATAACTAAACAAGGATACATACTGTCTTTGAGATGCTTCAGGTTGTACTAGTGTTTCAACAGATAAAATTTGTGAAGCATCACTATTGCCAACTAATTTGACAAAATGTTTTGCTTTTTCATTACTGCGTTCATTATTTTGCACAGCTAGTGAGGAAAACAGATTGCTTTCTTGGATTGCACCCTCATCTTTTTGAGACTGCTCCTCACTAACTCTCTGATTTTCTTGTACTTTCATTGCTCTGTTATTATTTTCTTGTAATATTTCATCATAATTTTCAGTTTGAGAGGTTTCTTCACTAAAAAGCACATCATCTCGCAAACTCTGCACTTGCTCTTCTTTGGCTATTGAACTCCGAAACTTCAGTATGTCCGAAAAATGACTAAAAGAGAAGAAATGGCTCTGTTCTTCAGATATGTCAGGCTTTTCTTCTGTATTTTTTGTGTCTGAAGGATCACAATTCTGAGGTGGGCTAGGAGAAGAAGAAATCTGATCTGGTGCAACTGATTCATGTCCCTGTTGATTATTATATGTGTCCATATTATAATTTATAAAGCTATTAAAGATATTTGTATACCAACCTGACTGGTCATGTTTGCTTTCTGACTCCTCATTTCTTTTTTTAGCTGCAGTGTTTTTCAGCAGTTGGCTTTCTGAGACCAAATCTTGTTCTGAACTGTAAGGTTCACTTGGCTGCTCTTTGTCACCTGTTAGTATATCAAAAGATGATTCTGTGCTACTTAAGGTGCTTTTGGTATTATTACGAGTATGCACACTTGCTGGTACCTCCCCAGGATTTGGAGTGTTACTGTTTGAATCTATTGTTTCTTGTGCATAAATCTCTTCTGCTTTAACTGTCTCCTTTGATTCTTCATCCATGCGTGATTCTTCCTGTTCTAAAGTCTGCACTTCTTCATTCTTATTTGCTTCATCCTCTGTTTCTCCACTTGGCTGGTCTACCATAGCAATTGTATCTTTCTCAGCATGGCCAAAATTAAGAACATTACTCAAACCCAAATTAAACCAATTTGATTTGGATTCTTGGCTTTCGCTCTTTTCTTCTTCTGTCAATAACTCTGTGACTGCTGTTTCCTGTTCATTATTGGAATGTCCAGGCACACCAGAAACATCATGGATTTGTGGATCATTTTTTTCTGATGCCAAACCACCACCCACATTCTCTTCACCAAAATACAGAAAGTCTGTCAGTCCGCCTTGAAACCAAACAGATGCTGCAGGTTCTTGTTCCTCCTTATCATTTGGCTTCTGTAAGTCATTTTCAGCAGTCAACGCTATTTTTCTGCCTCGGTATGTATTTTCTTCTAAAGATTCAGAAATGGCTTTTAAGGGCTCTTCATCATTTTTACTTCCTGTGGTGAACCATCCTGCAATCCAACTAGACTGAGTTGGAATGGGTTCTAGGGGGACGTTGTTTTGCATTTCTGGCTCTTCACTATCGTCTTCTCTGTTCTCATTTTTTCTAACCAACTTTTCACTTGCAGACTCCTCCTGAGTGTGAGATTCCTTGGAACCATTTTCAGAAATTGATTCAACTCTTTCTTCCTTTTGCCTGGAGTCTGTTGTATGTTTTAAGAGTTCATTTTCATGCAGCTTTGATTCTGCATCAGATGATGAATATTCACTATCTTTGTTTTGATCATGTAATGCGCTATCTTCATTTTCAAAAGTGTACTTATCTCCATGAAGACAAAGGAAATCAGTTTCCTAAAAGAACAATTTAACTTTTAAAATGTTTTAATGTGTAATTTTCTACAGCACTGTGTAGCACAGCAATATATCTTTATTCTCTTTTTGTGTAGTTATATGTGTGCATAACTTTACACAAAGGACTGTAAGTAATTTATTATTCGTAATGGTTCTATATTGTTTATTAGATAAAAATTATTTTAGAGGACAATAAACACGCAAATGGAGCATTAATGAAGAAAATGTGTTTTGAATGATCTGAAATAAAATATGCATCCACATTTGAATTTCTAGCTGTATATTAGATTTTTCAATTGCTGTGAACTACATTGGAAGATCTGGTGATGTTGGTTTACCTTAGTGAGCACTTCAACTTCTTCTGCTATAAGAACTTCCTCAACCTTCACAGCATCTTTTGGGAAATATCCAAAATCCTTTCCTTTCTGTAAAAAATACAAAAGGAATAAGAGAATATAAACTTCAGTGGGAAGTATGTTAGGTGCTTGCATATATGCTATAAAAGTATGAATAAACAAGTAAGAAGTTTATAGGACTGCCCCCTAACCTCTTCATTTTGTTTGGTCAAAAGATTGGTTTATTTTTCCTTCACAAAAGTGTTCCATTTGCTATTTCAGAAAGTGAGGGGAAGTATATTACTCCATACTATTATTTTTATGAACGTGTGTTTGTGCAGAACCAAACCAGTGCCTTGTGTGCACAGCTGGTCTCAGCCAGCTCCTACTAAAATTGGCTGCAAATTTCCCATTGACTCAAGTGGGAGAAAAATTGTGCCTTAATAACAAGTGACCTATAATCATTACAAGAAAAGCAAGATATGAAATGCAGGTATGAGGCCAACTGAAGAGAAAGTGGCAGTGAAGATGGCAACAGTACAGAAAATAAGTTTATGGTAATACCCAAAAGAGTCAAGTAGGGGTGAGTCTGACCAAGAAACCAACCACTAGCTTTACATCAAACCATTGCACATAGCCTTTAATGGAGGAATACATCTTGGAAAGCAAGGAGTGCGGTACCTGCAAAGATACTCTCGGATGGAAAAAAAGGAAGACAGAATTTTCACTGTTGAACAATAAATGTGACAGATCATTTACAAAACAAAAAAAAAGTTTACCAATATCTTCTCGTTTTGAAGCACTTACACAGTTTTACTAGCAGTTGGATTTGGATCAGTGCATCTGTTCCTTCTTCGCTATAACATGGCTGTTCTAACTACATTGTCAATTGTTCCAAATCATTAAATATGCATGATAACTTCTCTGGGAACTTTCCTTGAGCACCGAACTGTGAAGTCAGGTCCCAATACTGTAAAACCTGCAATTGTAAAACCTTCTTACCCACAGATCTATAGGTAGGTACCTGACCTGATAGACGTGAATGTTTTTAAGGGAACCAGATGAAATCATTATAGCCAAATGATTAGATGAAGGAGATAGAGAACTTGGATTCATAAAATCATCAAATGGTTAGGGTTGGAAGGGACCTTAAAGATCATCTGGTTCCAACCCCCCTGCCATGGGCAGGGACACCTTCCACTAGACTGGGTTGCTCAAAGGCCCATCCAGCCTGGCCTTGAACACGTCCAGGGACAGGTCCTCCACAACTTCTCTGGACAACCTCTTCCAGTGTCTCAGCACCCTCAGAGTAAAGAATTTCTTCCTAATATCTAATCTAAATCTTCCCTCCTTCAGTTTAAAACCGTTACCCCTCGTCCTGTCGCTACACTGCCTGTCCCTCTACAGCTTTTCTGTAGGCCCCCTTTAAATACTGGAAGGCTGCTATAAGGTCTCCCCGGAACCTTCTCTTCTCCAGGCTGAGCAACCCTAACTCTCTCAGCCTGTCCTCATAAGAGAGGTGCTCTGACCCTCTGATCATCTTCGTGGCCCTCCTCTGGACTTGCTCCAACAGCTCCATGTTCTTCTTATATTGGGGTCCCCAGAGCTGTACACAGTATTCCAGGTGTGGTCTCAAGAGCAGAGCAGAGGGGGCAGAATCACCTCCCTTGACCTGCTGGCCACTCTTCTTTTGGTGCAGCCCAGGATGTGGTTGGCTTTCTGGGCTGAGACCGCACATTGCTGGGTCACATTGAGCTTCTCATCAAGCAACACCCCCAAGTCCATCTCCTCAGGGCTGCTCTCAATCCATTCTCTGCCCAGCTTGTATTTGTACTTGGGATTGCCCAACCCACGTGCAGGACCTTGCACTTCGCCTTGTTGAACTTCATGAGGTTTGCACAGGCCCACTTCTTGAGCTTGTCCAGGTCCCTCTGGATGGCATCCCTTCCCTCCAGCATGTCAACCGCACCACACAGCTTGGTGTCATTGGCAAACTTGCTGAGGGTGCACTAAATCGCACTGTCCATGTCGCCAACAAAGATGTTAAACAGTACTAGTCCCAGTACCAACCCCTGAGGAACACCACTTGTCACTGCTTGCCACTTGGACATCGAGCTGTTGACCGCAACTCTCTGAGTGCAGCCATCCAGCCAATTTCTTATCCACTGAGTGGTCCCATCTGTCAAATCCATGTCTCTCCAATTTAGAGACAAGGATGTCATGTGGGACAGTGCCAAATGCTTTGCACAAGTCCAAGTAGATGATGTCATTTGCTCTTCCCTTAGCCACCAATGCTGTAACGCCGTTGTAGAAGGCCACCAGATTTGTCAGGCACGATTTGCCCTTGGTGAAGCCATTTTGGCTGTCACCGATCACCTACTTATTTTCCATGTGCCTTAGCAGAGTTTGCAGGAGGATCTGCTCCATGATCTTGCCAGGCACATAGGTGAGACTGACCGGCCTGTACTTGCCCAGGTCTTCCTTTTTTCACTTTTTAAAAATGGGGGTTATGTTTCCCCTTTTCCAGTCAGTGGGAACTTGACCAGACTGCCACAACTTCTCAAATATGATGGATAGTGGCTTGGCAACTTCATCCGCCAGTTCCCTCAGGACCTGCAGATGAAATCTCATTAGGTCTCACGGACTTGTGCACATTCAGGTTCCCTAGATAGTCTTGAACCTGGTCTTGTCCTGCATTGGGTGGTTCCTCCTTCTCCCAGTCCCTGCCTTTGGCTTCCACTGGCCAGATTTAATGCTATCTGGGCTTTAGCTTTCCTAACCTGATGCCTGGCTGTTCAGACAATTTCTCTGTATTCCTCCCAGGCCACCTGCCCTTGCTTCCACCCTCTGTGGCTTCCTTTTTCTGTTCTTTTTCTGGATTCTGATCTTGAGCTTATTTCTCCATGAGTGATCTTTGCCAAGATTCGATTTTCCCTTTCTATATAAAGATAATATCAATGACTCATCTCCCAAATACTGTATTGATCCATGACTGGTTAATATTACGAAAGAGATGGAAGATCCCTAGAAGTAAGCAGACTGCAGTTGTTATGCTATTATGATACTATCTAAATTACTTACGGGGAAAGTCTTTCAGATTGAAGTACTTACACTTCCTGTCCACAAATTTTCATTTTTCCTTGAAAGTTTGGAGTATACCATTATCTCTTCCCCTGTTTTGAAGTTAAGATACCGGCAATCAGGCCCTAAGTAGTCTGTAGTGGCTTGAACTCTGCTCATTGCCGCTGGAATAGTAGGTAGAAAGAAAGAAACAAGTAAGTATAGCAGCCATTTCATCTGAAGTCAGATAGGTTACTGAAGAAGTCTGATATATATATATATAAATACATTAAAATGTTTCTTGATATGCAGTTTATTATGAGACTAATCCATTTATATCATCAAGTGGAAAGCAACTAAGGCAAAAAGCAGTCCTATCCTGTTTTCTTTCCTATTTACTACGACATCATGGAGAAAAGCTCTTGTCCTATATGGGCATTTTCCAGTCCTTAGTCAGCCAAGCTCTCAATGCTGAAATGCATGTGGAGAACTAGCAAGTTCAGCTACTAAAGCCAGATCTAAACAGCTGAAAAATATTTCCCAGGCATATTTATATTTGTACATTTTAGAAATTCCAAGTTAAATCTAGTAATTATTTCAGGGATTTTGTCCTCTATTTTGAATACATTTATCTTATGAAGAAGATAGGTAAGTTTAAGCAATATAAACCTTAAAACACATTATCAAAGTTTCCATTTAAATTTGAATTACTTTAAATTCTCTTTGTCTCCACTCCTGTCTTCCCACAGGAACCACTACTGATGTGCTCTGGTCAGTTTGGAGACTATTCCACATGCTGTTCCACAAAGAAAGACATCTGAGCATCCAGAACCCACTATAGTCAGTATGGCTCCACAGGAAAATAAAGATCCATCAGCAGAGGAAATCTAAGGTCTCTTCCACTTCAGGACAAGCTATCCACACAGAAAGTGCAACAATTAAGGCTGCCAAACCAATGGAGACAGCTTAGAAACAACTTCAACTACATATGATTATGACAGGTTTCACCATGGTAATCAGTGGATAATAAATGGCTCATTATTTACCACTGCCCACTTGTGATTCAGTGGCTCTGCCTCCTGCAGAGCTATTTACTCCCCAGGAACTCCATAACTAGTTCCTGCTCTTACTTCATGTTGGGGGGGAAGGGGGAAGTAAAGAGGATATATTAATAGTGTCTTTTGTAAGGTGTTTTACAAAAAAACAACCAAACTGTTTGCTTATAGTAGAAAAAATACAGTTTTGCAGAATGTGCAGTGAATGTACTGGAAACACAAAATAGTCGTCTTTCTCAGTTTATAGCCTACCATTTTTTTTTTTTTAATTTCTTTTTTATCTGTAAAGAATGAGTTAAAAATATTTTACAGCTGCTTTATACTGCTCATTTTGAGGAAACCTGAGGAAAACTAGCTATTCAAGAGTATTTTTACTGAACTTTGATCTTTCTATACTTAGACAATACAATCCAGCAAGTATTTTTTCTCTTTTTGTTTGAAATGTTTAAGCCTATTGCTCATAAACTTAGTATATTTACAACAAACATTTTCTATGGCTACTCATTTTCAGTCTGTTTCATTGCTAATTTCAACATTATGGTTAGTAATAGCTGTACATATACCATAGACTCCTTTTGGAAAAAAAAAAAAAAAAACAACCAAACCACAACACTTTTTTTACTTACTCTCACATTCCTGATCACCACATTTCTTCCATTCTGAAAGTACCTTCGTACTCTGCAGACTTCTTAAAAATGAAATTACTAACAGCAAAATTCTCTGATCCAAGATCCTTGACATTTTAGATTAAATCTAGAATGCACTGAAACCGTGGAAACTGCATCGATGTGCAAGAATATTCTACATTATTTTTCTTAGTCTAACAAAACATTGCAAATAAACTTATAATCTTATTTTCCTTCTCTCATCTGCTTAAACAGAAGTACACTATGCTAACCTGCTAACAATCTGCAAAGTCAGGTGTCCTGATTGTATGCATACGTTTAATAATTAACTATGTGCTGATAGCTAGACTGATGTTTTGAATACAAAGAAACTAGTTCTGGTCACATCAAAATTTAGCTTCTATCAGATAAGTTCTTTTGTATTGAGTTTGTGGAAGATTGTGTTAGGAGAAATTCAACAAGAGTTCTGTTAGGATTTTCTCTGAATTATGAATGCATTTTTAATGTACATCTTTCATCTGATTTTAAGATGGAGTATCATTTTATCCTTACATTGATTTGCATGATTGCTACTATAGCTACTGACAATTTTCTAGCGTTTTTTGTTTAATAAAGTATATTTTGTGTGCACTGATACGTTTTAGATTATGTTAGGTTGCCACTGGGAACTCAGAAATTTTTTCCACATACTCTTCTGGAGTTTTCTCATGCACTACATGCTAAGTACTATCCTGTAGCATGGGGAATACTTACTCGTCTCTAAAGTCTTTTAAAGGTGCTTGGCAGTTTTCAGGCTCTTAAGACAACTAGAAAATCCATATGCTATCTCTATGTCGTATATCACACAGCAATATACCAAAGCTCAGCAGATGAGATGTCCTGCTTTTTAAGGAACACCCTCTGTTTCTTAACAACCTATTATCCAATATGGAGTGATAAATAATGTTTTCTCAAATGCAGGTTATGCTTTAAAGTAGTAATTATGCAGGGAGTTGTATGCTGGTTATATAGGTATGAAGTTGTCCTATAAATGAAATCTTGCAGAGAGGTTTGCATTAGAAGTAAGCTTTGCTTCAAAGGCTTCACGTTGTTGTCCTGCACTCCCTTGGTCACCTGAACACAGAATGTGTAATTTACCTAGAAAAGGGCCTTCACCTTTCCTTTCCCAGTCTCCTGCATGGAGTAGCCTCTTCTCTCTCCCTTCTTGATAGTGTCTCAAGAACCTGGATTCCTTCCCAACCTGATATTTGCAGTCATATGCTTCCTAGTAGGCCTGCCCCTCCTTCGCTCCTGAGCATGACTCATGCCAAATTCACTCTGCTTTCTCTTTCCATGAACCTAAGCTGTATCTTACTTGCAGCATAATTCCCCCTCCCTCCTGCCAGACACTGGTGCTTAGCCTGATCTACTGAGCCAGCAAATGGATCATCTACTGGAGGTTGGGAGAGAGGGCACAAAGTGAGCCAGGGTCATGTTAACCAGCAATGTCCTGCAAACAAACAAACAAAAAAATCACAGTAGATGACATGTCCTGCAGTTGCAATCTAACACTTTGGCCCCTTCCTTTGCCACATGATCTGGTAGTCAGACAGGCCTATCCTATGACCTAGTACACCAGCTGCCTCTGCTGTTAGGTAATCCACCAGAGACCTGTCCTGTGCACCAGGGAAAATACACTGATAGATCAGCCCCCGGCATTTGCTCCTGACCAGCTTTGATGGAGTCCCATCCCCAGCATCAACGTTCTCTCCCCTTCACTCCCCTGGATCTTGTGTTGCTTAGAGGGTCAGTGATTGGGGACCTTCCCTGGGGTCCTCTAGGTTTATCTGTAGGAGGTGAAAGGGGAGAAATGGAATACCAAGCAGCTAAAACATGACAAATGCAAAGAAACCTGGTGAGAAGAAAAGTACGACAGGCTTTTTTTTTTTTTTTTTTCTCTCTTCTCATTCCCAAGCCTGTACAGATTAGGACAGATGAATGAAAAGGAATATACAATAAATTTATATTGGAGGGACTCTCTGTATACTAAGTGTTGTACAAAATTAAAAAAAAAAAAAAAAGACAAAATTTTTATCCCACCAATTTAACAACTGGTCAAAAAGAATCTTTCATAATGTCGCATGCCAACCATGAAACATGGGACAAAACCCAATAATGGACCTAGAAAGGTTAACAGTCCCTTTTTGAGCCTGGCAACATGGAGCTGATTCACCTAAAAATGGAAAAGACAGGTATTCTGACACCTAAAATTACATACTTCAGCAAGTTTATGTGGGAAGACGATGATCCAACCCACACCTTGAGATCTGCACATTGTTACTGTATTTGTCAAAACAGCCCTGAAAATGGCTCTGAGTTCAGTTTCATATGGATACCCAAACTAATTCTCAAGTCATTATATGGACATAAAATGTTACAGCTCATCCTAGCTACTCAGTTTAATCTACATCTGCAATTTTCAAGTTATTCTGGGCACCGCTCATTGTATAGCTTAGCCTCAACAATGGTTCTTCTAGGTTTGAAGCTGTTAAGGGGCTGATGAGCGCTGCTCTGATCTCTGTTCTGTGTTATTTGTTCCTTTAGTAACTTCAATGAGTTATATCCAATATTCTTTTCTTCTAGATGTAAATCCTACACTTGCAGATGTTATACAAGCATAACTTCTAATCACCTTTGAACTAAAGTCAAAGGTAAAGATTCATGGAGTTTATCATAGCTGGCTTCCAAAGGACAAAGTTGAAAGGTTTATAGCAGATAGAGTGAGACTTCAGTTAATTTCTGTTCTGCAGAACTGAAGCAAAATGTGAGTACTATTATACATGCAATGCTAATGAAAGAGTAAGATCTATTTCCACCAGCTTTCATTAGGATGAAACTATTAACTTATTTGCAGTGAAATCTTAGTAACTTTAACTACTGAGCTAGAAATGCAGAGATCCCTTACGACATATTAAAACTCACAGAAGGATCAACCAGAATTAATAGTGTAATTTAAATAAACCAAGTAGTACGGCACACTGGATGGCTCTTTTAAGATGTGATTTTGTGTAGGTACAAGAGATGTTGCATTTCGTAGACTATTCAGTATCTGCATTAACAATAAAGATCCCAAAGCAAATTATAAGTTGGTAAAAGTTCTCCTAAGTACATAAAAGTCAACACATATTTTATAACAACAACAGTGTATACAGCTTTGGTTATATTTTTATGAGTAGCATCAAAAGGCTCCATACAGAACGTCGGGTATCACCGTGTAGAATATTGCACTAATACATGGAAGAATATAGCCCATGGCAGAAGCACTTTAAGAATATAGTTCTCTTGACTTCGGATGTTTGGATGAAAATACAGATCAACTTTTACATTGAATCAAATGTCATGCCGAAACATTTTTTTTTAAACAAGTATCTTTTAAAAATTAATAAATCAAAGGAAGAAAAGGAACACTAATTCACTCTTCCAGTTACAAAAATCTAAACAGGTAACAGTTATTCATCATCCAGATTTAAACCAACTTTCTTAGAATAACAAATAGCAAGAAAAAGCCATTATTGCTTTCCTATTACAAAAACGGTTACAAGCATTTCTAGAAGATCATGGAACTTGTGACTTACATTACTTTGAATCTTGATAATATGTTTCCAAGGTTTGAATGCCTCACATTTTGCCATGTAACAGAATACTGTCACCTAATAACAACTGCCTGAACAAGGTTTGTGGTAAAACAGAGGTTTGCTATAAAATTGAGATTAAAAAAAAAAAAAAAGTCAGAAAGAGCAAAATTATATCCTCCAAAACACAGATCTCTGTATATTACTCATGTACCACTGCCACAACATTTGATCCCATCATAAATACATGTAGTCTCAGATAAATACTTTTTTGAGCAGTGAAACTCATTTTAAAGATCTAGGACATACATAAAATGAACAGGTTTGTCCTGTTGTACCACAGTAATTGCTACAAAATCAGCAGCTGAACCTGAATCTCAAAATTATAACTGGGATCTAACCACAAGACCATTACTTTCCTGATAAACAAAAGATGCTCTAGAAACCTATTTGCAAATTTACTGGTTTTGGAAATTACTTTTGCTGGTGGGGGGTTGTGTAGTTCACTAATACCTACTTTCTGCAGAAAAATTATTTTCAGGGTTCCTTTGAATACATACAATGAAGCTGTTCTAAGCACAAAGACATCACCTTAAGTAAAGAAGCAGGAATTTGAAGAAGCGTACCTTTTATGCAAAGTCATGTTTCAGCTTATAATTAATGAACAATCTGTGTAAATCTACTCTGACAAGGACTGTGAGTGGAGCATCATAGAAAAAAACACATTCTTGGAGCCTTCCAGTTTACGTGTGCATCAGGACTGAAGGAAAGGACAAGTAAATGGTATAGAGTCAGTGCATCCATAAAAGCTCTAAAAAACAACCCCCCCCCAAAACCCCAACTGCCATCTAAACTTAAAGGTAGAAGGGACCATCTGATGGAAGCACTCCACAAGACAGACATACAGCATACACAGTATGTTGCCCACTCACATAAAGCATCTCAACTTCATTCTTAGTTTTTTCCCTTTTTGATCATTCCTTTTCCCACATTACTTGAGTGAAAAAGAGAACAAGGTATTTTTCTTTTGATCTCTACTCACCACTATGGGGAAGGGAAATAAGAAAATGTTTTAATCGTTTCCTACCCCTATGGTATCTGCACTTAATTCCCAGAACCCCCAAAACGTTGAATCAAATTCAGCTGTGAAACTGTCAGCTATTTGAAACAGTAGACTGGGAACAGAGGAAGGAGATTGCATGGTCTCAGCCCTGTCCACAGCTCTGAAATTGTTTCAGGGTAAGAGGATGGGACCTTGAGGTCAAATGTAACAATTACTAAAAATACTACTGCTTTATAAAGACATGGGTCTTTGTGTAATATTGTGTTAATAGTGTACTACTACCTTACACTATTTCTGTAGTGGAATATTGGTTGGAATATCTAGCTTTTAGAAAACTTCATTGTGACGAAGTTATCACGCACTGATGTTTATGTTGCATTGAGCTTAGATTTAGCAAGGCTAACTATTAATTAACGGTACAGTTTAACCACAGCAGCAAGTTTCTTCTAACAAACATTAAACTATCAAATACATCAACAGCTTCATACTCAACAAAACTCCTGTATTTTCACCTTGTCAAAAATACATTGCTGCCTGCAATATAACCCGAAACAATGTAATCAATCCAATCCTGTTATTTACCAGGACCCACCACATTGTTTTTATAAACCCTATTAATAATACACTCCTCTAAAACCAGTGGCTTCTGACTAGCAACCTACTTCTCTAGCTTTGCATAATAACTACAGTATCAGCCATTAACACCTGTACAGTAAATACACTACAGCATTGAATCACTCAAGCTCAAAATAAGAAACCTTAAGAATAGTTAGGAAAAAAAAAATTGACAAAACTAAAATTACTTCCAAAGGCAATTTGAAATGTGAAGTTAGTTGAAAAATGTGAAACAGTAACATTTACTCAACTGCTTAGTATAAAATTTTGTTCCTTGTGGTAAACTGCTGTGTTTAGCATATTCAATAAGGCATTTGAACTTAAAAAAAAAAAAAGGCAGCACAGTAAACCACCACATTCCTCTGAAGGGAAGGAAATATGGTTGGAGACTACTGGCAAGAATTCATGATTCTCAGTTGTAGAGAAACAGAGGCAGGTAGGAATATTAAAGCAACAAATGGACTGAAGAATCAGAATAAAGTATTGAACTTGCTGAGGAGGAAGAAGCCGGAGGAGCTTTCCCTCTGTGGCTATTTGTGCTGAGAGAACACTGCACTTCATCCCTTGCTACACAGTTCTTTAAGCCAGGAAGTTCAGCACTTTGGAACACAGAAGTCTGCCACTACTCCCAAGTTCAGATAAAAATCCAAAGATTAACACCCTCTGAAACCAGAACTCTGCAAAAGTCTCCTCTATATTCCATAAAAATGGAATATATATGACATTTCATACACTAAAATAAGCTACATGTCATTTCCATTCTGAAATCTTTCTAGGACCTCCTGGTCTGCAATTTGGCATATGAGATACAAGAATTCTCTTCCTGCCAAGACAAGACAGATTACAGCAGTGTTTCATATTCCGTTAACAGGCATTAATTAAATCCTGTAAGAACAATTTTGGATACAGAGCTTCTAAGGTAGTCACCTGGAGTTATGATTCATGACTTAAATGTAGAAAGACTAAGGTAATATACCTGTGTTATAGAAGATGACATAGGCATTGAGAGAGTAGTCTACAAAGCCACATTTATTTGCACATGTACAGAACAGAGCGACAGATGTTATTGTTTTCCATACAAAATTATATAAAAACAGTATTCACCTTCATAGATAACACCATACCACTTTAAGTTGTATTAAATACATTCAGAAAGCATTCTTGCACGCACACAACATTAGTATTAGGTAGTCCCAGGTAACTCCAACACTGCAATGTAATTATTCCTAGTGGTATGAAGGGATCAAAGATTAGTCTGCAACTAAAATAAAAAGAATCCTGGTTGAGAAGCAAGCTGAAGTCTTTCCTCCACTGGCCATCAAAGCAAGGAACATCATTAAACAGATTAACTGTCTCCAGAACATAGATGTAAATACTAGCAAAGCACCTGAAGAAGGCAGATAAGAGTGGTATTCCAGACTGACTTGAGCTATCTCGGCCAGTGTTAACATTCCCATTTAATCACTGCTTGCCTATGGATAGGAAAAAGTTTTATAAAACTGGAAGATAGAATTGAGTAAGAGCTTGTGATTACAGAATAAAACAAAAGGTATAGATCCAAATCAATTACTTTCTCTTCCTACCCAGCACTGGAGAGATTACTCCCTTTACTAGGTCTTAAGATTCCCATTCTTGCAAGGAACAGAGGGGGAAAAGCAAAATTTTACGTTTCCTGCAACATTGCCTCCCTACATATGATCTAAAAGGGGAATTTAATTGTCAACAGGACATCTCAAACCATTTATTTAAAACGCACATTTATTTCTACAAAAAAAATGTGTATGATACAGAAGAAGCGATCACACCTACTTAAAGGTTTACCTATTAAAATATACAGAGGATCTTAATGAGTACAGGATATTTAAAAAAGATGCAAAGGAGTGTTAATCTTTTATTTTTACATTTTCAGGAACTTCACATAATTTTGGTACGTAACCTTTTACAAAATTATGTAAAAAGTACAAGAATGCCTGGTAAACAGTCTGCATTTTTCCAAAAGATTTTTTACAGCATGCAATTCTTAAGGCAGCCTTCTCCTCCTCCTTACAAGGAATCCTTTCACTCAAATAATCTTCCGCTGCAAAGATTAGACTAAGGAATCTTGGTCTCTTCTGTTAACGCCTTTTGTCTTTCCTGTCTGATTTACGGTCTCTTTCACTCCGTGAAGTTCTCTTGCCTGACCGACTACTTTCTGATATAGACCTCTTTCTGTCAGATCTTGAACTTTTATCCTTTGAGCTTTTGGTATCTCTACTCCCACCTTTTGAGGACTTGTGACTTCTATCTACTCCTGAAGCATCCCTTCGCTTCCTGTCCGTGCTCCTTCTGCGTTTTCTATCTCTGTTATGCCCTCTTCCTCGGCTTCGACTTCGACTTTCACTACTGCTAGAGCTACTGCTGCTACTGTCCCTGCTAGTACTTCCACTTGTAGTGCTGCTGCTGGTGGAACTACTCCGAGTGCTAGTGCTGCCAGTGCTGGAACTACTTCCACTACTAGTACTGCTTGAAGTACTACTGCTACTACTGCTGCTGCTACTACGGCTATGACTCTTACCAGTTTTGTTCCCTGCCCTACCCCTGCTTCTACTCCTAGTCTTACTCTTAATTTCTACACTCGGTGTCTGACTCTGTTCTGTCTGTGCCTCAACCACCTTTACAGACACCAAAGCATTTTCATCCTTGTCTGCCTGGGGCTCTGAATCCTGAATAGCCTGAGACAACTGAGGTGACTGTGGCAGTGGCACAGACTGTGGCTCAGACAGAGCCTCAGCCACAGGTTCTGGCTGAGCTTCAGGTGCCTTCTCCTGTTTTTCTTCAGGTTCAGCTTCAATTTCTGCTTTAATACCTTTCTCCTTCTCAGGGGAAGGAACATTACACACTTTTTCTGGCTGAGCATCACACTCCGTTTCTGGTTCCACTTCTTTGCCATTTTCATTTTCTACAGGTTCTACACTATCCGCCTCATTCATTTCAGCCACATCCTGCTCATTATCCACTGGCTGAATGTTTTCACTTTCCTCTTTTACAACTGTGACCTCTTCATGCTGACCATCCTGTTGCTTGTCATTCTCCCTCACCTCGGTAGTCTCTTCTACTTTAATCTCCATTTCATGTTTCTGTTCATCCTCTTCCTGTTCTTTCTCTGCATCGCTATGCCCTGAACCTATTTTTCCCTTTTCCTCCCCTGCCTCCTCCATTTCTACGTCATTGTGCTGATTACCTGTCTCCAACTCTTCCACCTGCTGAGCCACCTTACCCTCTTCCTGCTCCTTGTTCTGTTCTTCCTTCTTTTCTTCATTCTGCACCTCCTGCTGTTCTTTTTCCTTCACAGATTGTCTTCTGGGCCTGGCCTCCATTTTGTTAATCTGCTCTGCAAATTCATTTCGCCTGCTTTCAAAGAGTGCTAGGGAATAAATGCACAAATAATAGTTTCAGATAATCTACAGATACTGAAGTCTATTTTCCCCTTAACTATCAGCTAGTACGTTACCAAATTGTTTTAACTTGTAAATACTGCATCCTTATTCATTCTGAAGTAGCAAGCCATTCATGCATAATGAAAAAGACTGCTAGTTACCTTAAGAAAACAAAGCAAAGGGGATAGTCAGCTCAGCTGAGTATCAGAACAGTAAAGCCCTAAATCTAATCTAACAAACAGAGTTTTTGACTTCATTAAAATCAATCCAACCAACAGTATATCAAAATAATACCTTAATTTCCTGGTATTTATATATTAACAAGGTTATACTTCCTAAGGTAAACAAAAGACAGTCAGAATCAGCAAAAAGCTGGTTAGGTATTAAGAAAGCTTAAATAACATAAGCTATTCAGACAGGTGAGCTAGCTTCTCTTACCCCCCAACCCCACACAATGAAGAAAAGCTCTTTAAGAAAAAATACCCAATACATTCTCAGTTTAATAAAAAAGAACAATAGGACTACCATTGACCGCAGTATTTTAAATTGTTTTCCAAAAGAAAAATATAGTCATCCTGTGAAACAGAAATGAACACACATTAAGGTAAAAAAAAATTCACCGTAAAGTTCTAGTGCTGTGCTTAAGAAAACACTTCTCAAATCCTTTGTAAAAACCTGAATTTCCTTGGGTCTTCAATCCATAGAATGTGTCTTTTCAAAAACTAAGTTGCTGCACTGGCATACATCTAGGTACTAAAGCTAATATAAAGGACTATGTTTTAAACACGTACCTCTGAGATTATTCATACACCTCTTTTGACTTCTTGTGAGAGAATCAAAGCACATCCAACATAAAAATAAGTCACTGAAAGAGTAACGTTCACTTACGATGAACGCCCGTGCAAGAACACCCAGTTTGTCCTAAGCATGAAATTCATGTATTTAAGCAGAGAGACTTAAAAGAGATCTGTACAGTAAACAAAGGGAGGTAAGAACAAGGGCTTTTGTATCACCACTACCACCTACCATTCATCTTTTTCTGTGACTCTTCCATCAACTTCTGCGTAGCAGGACACATTCTGCCAGGTATGTAGAATAAGTGGGGTTTTGTCTTCGTTCTTATGTATTTAATTATTTTAGCGTTATGTTCATTCCACTCTTCTTGCTGAGAAATGAAAGAAAATAACCCTAAGATACAAAAGAATAGTTTAAACAAGACAAAGACCAAGAGCAAAACTAAAACTCACCAACTGAGCAAGCTCAACCTTTTGCTCCAGTAACCGCAGCTCTGTCTGTTTAGCACGTCTTTCTTCAAACAGTTCTCGCCTTTCATTTTCAACTTGCTTTCTTTCTTCCTCTGCCTGCACTTCAAGTTTTTGTTCAATTTCTTGTCGTCTCTTTTGCTAAGATAAATAAAGAAGTATCTTATATATTTTTTCTAAATGAAGAAAGTGTTCTAGTTTGGTGCAATTAAAATTTTTAATTATTTACACCATTAAAGGCATTACTAAAAAGAGTATCTCCTAAATTACAGGTAATGGAAGAAAACAGTGTCACTGCTTGCTGGCACCTAATTTTTTGTGGGTTAGCTATAAAATTATGGACTCCTGTCTGGTTTTCTATCATTCAATTTGGATTTGAATTTTCAATACAAGTTTCAACGTGTTTTGTTTCCACAATGGCAGAAAGAAAAAGGAAATGGATTTTCGGTATTCTACCTGGAGGGAAAAAGCAGTCAATGCCCCCAGAGACAAACGAAGGACTGCAGACTGGTGTTTGTGACCAACAAAACAAATTACAGTGTGAATACCTCCAGCATATTCATCGCTAATTAGATTGATTACTGTAATCCAGGAATGCCCTGTTTGTATGTCCTAGACAGCCATATGCTTAGATTGCACAATAGTTGCCTAATAAAAAAATACAATTTACTGCCTGGACAAAAAAAATAGCTGTGTCATAAAACTCCTCAGGCCTCTACTTTGATTTATAGTAAGTTTTTATGTATGAAGAGAACAATGCCTATACAAATTCTCAGGAAAACACTGCAACGAGCAGTAAGTCCTCAAAGTCTCTTTATGTAAACACATACTACTATAAATTAGACAAGGACTACATGTTTCTAGACCATCCTAATCAATAGTTTCTTCTTCTAAAGGCAACCAGGCAACAAAGAACTTTAGTCCTTTCTCATGTGCCACATGACAAGTTAGATAAAACAGCAGGATATCCAAATACTGAATCTGAAATCAATACCAACACTGCAAACCAGCTGTGCTAACGCTACACAGAAAAGGCTTTAAGTTTCAAGACTTTGTATCTGCTTCCACCAGACTGCTGAAAGTAGAGCCTTCAAACACTGTTTTTAATCTAAAGCTTATTAGTATTAACTGAATAACGCATTTAGGGCAACAGTAAACAAATACCATAGCATACTGGGACTAACGTTACCACCATCCTATATACAATTTTTTTGAAGTTACCACTAAACTATGCAAAGCCTTCACTTCAGTACAATCACATACACATTTATTAAAAACAGGAATTCTTGGTATCTATAGTGGGAGGGGAAAACCATTTGAAGTCAAACAGCATAATACAACCATACATTTCTGTATACTTGGTTATAATTTAAACATCTGGAACACATCAGGGTGGGCATTGCTTCAGCAATAATGAATCACCATTATTTACAGAAGTAGCCTATGATCTATTAAATAGTTACCTGATTAAATTCCATTTACTTTCAAATGATTCCCAAATAATGTAAACAAGAAAAAAAGATAACCTATTTTGTGTTTTACATGTTTTAAAAGTGTACAGCAATTAAAAAAACAATCAACAAAACATTGCCTTTTCACTTCTGCAACGGTCAGAAATAGTGTTGTAAAGTCGTGAAATTGTTAAGAGTCCCTTTCCTGCCTCCCACCCCAATTCCACTAAACTAAAACAAACAAAAACCTACACAGACTCTTTCCAGTTTGTTGCACCTGCAACCTACACCATGGGGAATTTTCATTCCTATTTGAAGCAGCTTAACCACACAATTTTGCTTTATTATTTACAGTCTGAGAGAACTGAAAATAAGTACCCTCTCAGTAGCAACTGTGGACTCCTGCTTAAATTTTTGAAGAGTGCCCATCAACAAGCCAAATATACGTCGATTCCTGAATAAAAACAAAAAGAAGTTTGAGATTCAGTTCAAGTACCAAGATTTTTATTTGCGTAAACAATCACAGAAACTTTCCACCTCAGAGATGTTTATTTTTAAAGGCTCAGTATTACTCAAGGCCACATATTGACTGTGCCAACAGTCAAGGATATAATTTACAGTGACATATCATATTTTGCTTAAGAGTAAGGCACAGCTCCTATCCATAATATAGCACTGGGAAAATCGGAAGCCTGCACATTTTACATCTGGAAATAATGACACTAATGAAATACAAAAGAAAGGAAAAATCCAAAAGCAGAGAGTACTGAAGAAAAGGTTGAGTAAATACGGTGTGAGCTATCAGTACGGAACTGGAAGGTCACTGGACTTTCTGAAAAACATACCCTCCCCGCCCATCTCAGAGGATTAAGGAGAAATGGAGCCACAGGGGAATGAAAGCTTATCTGTCACAGTTTGCCTAACACCGCACTGTGGGATGAAATCAGAACTGCTCTCATCAAATTAAGAGTTGTTTGAGAAAACTTAAATAAGTAAAATTCTTCAAGGAATTCCTTTCTTCTGAATAAGAACTTATTTCTTGAATTTCACCACCTTTTCTTTCTTTCCATTTAATCCCAAATTAAGCCTTTACAGCAAGAGGCAGACTCTCTTACTCGCCTTGAACTTTTACCCAATTAAGAGAGAAAGGAAATGCTACTCTCTTGACTCAGTATCACTCTACTACAGTGGCACAAACCTGACACGGAAAGGTACTTGTATATTAAACAGTAGAAATAGGAACAAATAAAGAATTGAGAGCTAGAAATTACTCAAAGTGCATGTGTATGTGAATGACATCCCAGAAGACACTGAGCAAAATCAAGAATTCAATGGATGCTGTCCTCTTAAAGAGCCTCTTTCCGGTACAAGTCACAGAGATCAATGCTGTTTTTTGCATCTCCCCAGAAGGCTACTGAAGTGCAAAACGGTAAAACTACAATTCTGAGGAAACAAACTTTTAGTGCCTGAAGCTCTAGGAAGTCCACTAAGAATTTTGAAAGTCTTTCTATGAGGAAAGCAGTTGGAAACTGGTGATGGAAGCAACAACAGTCTGTTGGTGGTGTTGTAACTGTAAAAGCAAGTGAAGTGCCTTTTCTGTGCTAAATGATCTGTGGTCCTTATCAGAGAAGCCCTCTACAGCTCCCTATTCCAGCTTTCATTCTTCTATTTGAGGTATGGGTTATTACTGCACCAGGTGAGCTGCAGACTGAAGTGGATGGAGTCCAAAAGGTTGGAAAAGCAAATTTGCAACGGTGTCCAATGCCTTTTCCCAATAGAACTGCATTTCAACAAGAATTTTTATGAACTACCCTGACACAAATAAAATATAGGAAAAAGGAGATCAACATAGGAAGAACCTAAAAAGAAGCAGGCAAAAGGAAGGTCAGACTGCATGCACAATAATGAGTCTGAAAGCAGTAAGAGAAAAGAAATACATGATGGAACTACTGCGTTAAAAGAAAAAAAGGCGAAAATCCACACCCAAGACCCTTCAACCAACAAAATAAACGATGTACCAAGGCAGCTGTAACACTCCAAACCATTAAGTAACCAATTAAGCTATATATATTTCTGTCTTACTCAAAGACAGTCAGTTACAATAGCACTAGCAAATCCATTCTGGTAGGTGGCCTGAGAAGCAGAACCTCTGTCAGTTACATGAAGTGAACGATGTGTTGTTACTGCTCTGAAGTATTTTGAGAAAATATTTTTTTAAAATCAATTTTATACCGTTATGGTATCTCTTCAACATCATCTTTGATAAATAATAGCACGTGCATAACACTTCTTAAACCTAAAGCTACTTCCTATCCTAGCACTCAGAAATACCATGTTAGTGCTTAAAAAGAGATTTCTGCATACCTTTGTTTTCCTTTCTCATCCATATTTTGATCTTGTATAAGGTCTCGACGTGTTCGCTCTTTGGAGGTAGCCACAACAGAAGATGGCAACGCTGGCTACAACAAAGAAAAACAAATTACTTTGCTCACATTCCAGATAAGTAAGTTTCTTCCTGCACGGCTCCATTTATCATGTATTACCTTTTTAATATCATCATCCTCTGCGTCGCTTTCTTGGCGTGATTCTCTTCTTGTCCGACGTTCTCCACCCAGCCTGAGGAAGAAAAGGCATTATTGGTCACTAGAGAACATATATTTAGGACAGCATCTGTTCTCACATAAGAAAAATACAAGTCTGCATATGTAGTCAGAAGAACTGACACTTCCAGTAAAAGTCTCCCCACTGTTCCAATGACCACTAAGTAGCATTTTACACACAGAACCTACTGTTGGTAAAAATCAGTGAGAGAAAACAGTTTAAGTTTTAATACAACTTGAACACTAAAGTAAAACAGAAGAGCCCACATTACTACCATATTGGACTTTTTAGGATACCTTTGGAATTTACTTCTTGTTTTTAATGTTTGCACTTTTTCCAAAATCTCTAAAATGGCTACTGGTATAAGGGGATTGTGAGACAGATTTAAACGCATCAAGATACAAAGGCTGGTAAGATTTTTCAAATGGGAAATGCTATTTAAGCCAAATACCTAGAAAACAGATGAGGAGGGGCAGAGCTCTTAGAACCTGAGAACTTGGATGAACTGAGGCTTTAACAAAGAACAGCTAGGCAGTGCATTAAATAAGTTATTTCCAGCTTTCACCCTCAGCTTTGTGGTGTGGCACTTTACTAGTGGTAAAGCCGTTTCACAGTATTCATTTTGCGTTAACTCAAAAATTAAAAAGCAAGCCTTGCTTTAGTCAAGAACTACCATTGCACATAAGTGCTCATAGAATGAAGCTCACTATAATCAGTCATATCTGACAGATCTGCATCCAAACGTGAAAGCTCAAAATCTGAGTCTATTGTCGCACTGTACACATTCAATTTATTGAACAGGAGATCTCAGTCGTAATAACATTTGTGTCTCCTGTAAAACACATCTTGGCTACTAAGCAGAGTATTATATAGCAAGCCGTACACCAAGTAAAACAGAAAATTCCAAGAATCTTTGTATTGCTGTATCTTTACATTATTGCTATAATCTTTATATTGCTATAAGATAGGAAAACAAACAAACAAAAAAAAGATTTCACCACCATCAATTGCTATCATCCAAATATATTTCCAACAAGTCTTGAATATGTAATCTCTGAAGAAGACAGTGAAAATCATCAGTTATTAACAGTTATCGAATCTAAGCATTTTAAATTTACTGCTATAAATTCTCACTCTGATAAAGCAAGCTCTCTGCATCAGTTTGTGAACCCACCTACTGGCTGCCCCTTCAAGATCCCTCTGTTTGGCTGGGGGTCCTCCTCCACTATCCGAGAATCCACGCCTAAAAAGAAAACACTTGTGATCTCAGAACAAGCTAGGCTAACCCGAGGTCCACCTTAAACCTGCACAAACTATATTTTAGCTTTGTGGTCATGATGTAACAAGTTTTCCTCAGCTCTATCACCATTTACTGTTACTACTGCAATAAAGCATTTAAACATACTGCTTGTGGACCAACTAATTTAAACTTGAATTTCTGTACTTATTTAATTGAGTAGCTACACTAAATCAAGAAGCCCCATTATGTTCAAGTGTTCATATCTGCAATAGTTTTCAAGATGTATTAAGCTTTAACCAGCAGTTTCATATTGAAATTCAACAAAAAATCCACTACATATTCCATTAGGAAAGAACGACTGAACAAAAACTGGCCTTTTCATTCTACTGGGAGGGGGGGGAAGGAAAACCCACAACCAAACACTAGTGGTTTTACCTACATGTGTTTTATATTCCTCTCGACTTCAACTCTTTCTATTCTTCCTGAAACAGCTACCAGTTTCTTAATTACAGAGAAATTTATTTTGAATTATTTCAAAGAGACAAGGTCCCAGATACCGCACAACACCTCCCTTAACTTTGATGCTTCCCCTTATTTTTCAGGCTAACAGCTAAAAGGATTAAGGAAAACCACCAGTTTAAACTTGTTATAACTCAGAATGAGAAAATACTTTGTTTCAGGCAGCGATATTTGGGGTGAAAATCCCCAATGCCCTATAGGCCAGCTTTGGTGCCTGCTTACTGAAACACCAGCACAATGACCAACGGGGTCAGACGAAAAACATAAAACACCCCCGTGTCAGGACAGCAAACCAACGCCAGGGTAAAGGGTGGAAGAAACCCCACCGCCCGTGTCTGCAGCACCTTACCTCAGCAATAAGCTCCCACGCCCTCTACCTCCACCAGGGCCTGTGATGGCTAACAGTCTGTTTTGAGGGGGCCTGCAAGAGACAGCGGGCGCCGTTAGCGGTACCTCCCCCAGCCCCCGAGCCGCTGCAGGCAGCCTCCGCGGGGCGCTGCGGCTCCCTCAGGTGAGGTGCCAGCGGCCACGACCGTTACCTTCATGCACCCCACGCCTGCGTCCCCCCACCCCCGCCAAAACGTGCAGGCGCCGCCAGCACACCAGCGGGACCGGGGACGGACCGGGGAAGGGAGAGAGGGCGGCGACCTCGGGCCTCTCACACNGGAGAGAGGGCGGCGCCCTCGGGCCTCTCACACCGGCCCCCCCGCCCCGCCCCGGACAACAGCGCAGCGCACACCAGCTTCCCTCACTCCCGCCCCGGCCTAGCCGCTCCGCACGCCGCGCCCCCCCCGCCGAGCCGAGCCGAGCCGAGCCGTTCCTCCCGCCGCACCTCACGTCATTGGGGTCCCGGCCCGTGAGCTTGCGGATGTTCTCGTCCACGTGCTTGAGGCTCTCCTTGGCCTTCTCCAGCTGCTCCTGCAGCGCGCGCACCGCCACCGCCATCCCGCCCGCAGCGCGGCCTAGCCGGGGCCCAGCGCAAGGCACCGCTGGGTAACGGGGGGGAGAGGGCCCGCCCACCACTCCGTCAGCCGCGGGCCGGGGCGGGGCCGCCCA
>VYXH01007717.1:1398593-1413217 GCA_013397275.1 Burhinus bistriatus | reverse complement strand
GGCCGGCGGGGGTGTTGGCACCCCCGGGGGGCCCGGCCCGTGCTTTCCCGCCGGTCCCCCGAAGCTGCGTGGCTTTGGGCGCCGCCAGCTGGCTCGCCATTTGGCGGCTGTGAAACTCCGTTACGGGACGTTATTCGTGACGCCGCGGGTGGCGATGCGTTTAGCTGCGGCTCTGGCCTGTCGGGCAGCCGGCGCCGTTCCTGGGGGGGGGGGTGTGGGGGGTGACAGCCCCGCCCCGCCGGCGCGGAGCCCGCTGCCATGTCACAGCGGCAGGAAATGGAAAGCGAATGAGCGAGTGACCTGAAGGCAGTGAAAGACCCACGACGCTCCTCCCCAGCCCCCCCGCCCATTTCAACCCCCAGCAGCTCGGGGGGAGGGAGGCAGGGAGGGGCGGCAGCTCCGCAGGAGAGGAGCCGTGTTTGCACCCTTCTTCTTCCCCCTGCCCCGGTCCCCCTTCACCGCACTGGCTTATGCAGCGCCGATTCGCGCCACTGGCGGAGGCAACGCTAACGTAAAAGGCCCGCCTCAGGAGAGGCTTGGCCCCGCGGCAGGCCTTCCCCGNCCCCGCTGCGGAGATGGCGGACGAGGCGCTCTTCCTGCTGCTGCACAACGAGATGGTGGCGGGGCTGTACCGCGCCGCCGAGCAGGGCGAAGGGGTGAGTGGGGCCGGGGCCGCCCTGAGGGGGCCACCCGGCAGCGGCGGGGGTAAAGCAGCAGCGGCGGCGGCGCCTTGTGTCTTGCAGGAGAACGGCCGCTGCACCACCAAGCTGGAGAGCATGGGCTTCCGCGTCGGGCAGGGGCTGATCGAGAGGTGAGTCGCTGCCGCAGCCTCGGCCCTTTGCAGCGGCCCTCTGCTCGCTCCCGGGGCCGGTGGGCCTTCCTCCTCCTCAGGGGTTCTCCCCCGCGGCCGCCCGGCCAGGACCCGCGTCCCCTCCCGCCCGGCCCGCTGGGGCCGGGAGCGTTCGCCCGCTGGGTGGAAAGCTGCTGGGTGCTTTCGGTGGAGAGGGGGTTATGCTGCAGATGTGTTCCTCTTATTAAACGTTCTGGCATCCTCTCTTTTGGCATCTCGTTCGTGCGGGGACCTGTGTTTGAGTGCCGCAGGACAGTTTTGGAGTATGCATTTTTCCAGCGCTTTCCGTCATGAAAACTGACTCAGGGTGTATGGTTACTTGTCATAGCTGTAATCCTCTTCAGCTGCACTTTTTGTAGACCTCCTTTTGCATGTTTCTTAATTCTGATACGTTTCATGATTTTGTTCTCTTTCTAATTTCTTCCTTAAATGTAATTTTATGATTAGTTACTCTATTTCCTTTTTCTAAAGCACACTCAGTCTTTGGAACTCCACGACCAAACGTGTTTCCTCCTGGTTTCCCCAGGCCCTTTGGGGGTGCACGATGACTTCCTGCACATCCCACTTCAGCGCCCTCAGTTCTGAGGTCGCGTGGAGACTCTTGAGCTTTTGAAGTCAAGCTTTCGTTGAACAAAGTGGTGCTTTAGTGCCAGATAAAGACCCTCAAGGAGGATAAAGTGAGAGAATTCTGAAATAAGCAAGAGAAAGAGGTCCCTATTTGGGAAGCAGGAACAAGTTTTATGTGTTTGTACCTATGTGTTGGTGCTTTTTTGCGTATTTGAAGGCTCCTTCCAAGCAGTAGTATAGGTGTGAGCTTTTTGTTTATCTTCTCTTTAGACATTTAGTTGAAGATAAAACTGATGGAGTGCTTTGCATCTTTCTATACTTCAGCTGACTTTAATAGTCATATAATTAAAACCATTTATTCTTCTGTCATGTTGCAGGTATTAAGATAACACTGTATTGCTCTTAAGTTAAAATACTTGATGAATGCAGAGTTATGCTAGAATGATACTGTACAATGGTTGGAAAACTTAATTTCTCTAACAGCCTCAAAAATAATGTTGCATAGTACCATTTCTTTGTATTTTCTTTTTCTGTTTAATTGGTCTGGTTGTGTGTACCTTCATTATTGATATATTTCTCACTTATCTCTTAGGTTTACAAAAGATACTGCCAGGTTCAAGGATGAATTAGATATTATGAAGTTCATTTGCAAAGATTTTTGGACAACTGTATTCAAAAAACAAATAGATAACCTAAGGACTAATCATCAGGTACTAATGCTATAGAATAAGATTTAACTTACAAAATCAGTAGCAGTTGTGAGTTACTAGCACATTTTTTGTTTTTGTTGGTCTATAATTAATTACCTGATAAGAAACCCAAAATGTTCTTTATTTGTTTTGTTTAAAACACAGAATTTTAAGGCTCATGTTAGCATGTACCTTCAGAATACAATTTAATAATTGCTTGTGATGTCTTTATTGCCACCCTGTTTGAAAAGACTAAATGGTTTGGATTTCCTATGTGCTGTTGCAGAGTTAGAAACTGACACGATGGTAACAGTTACAGTTGATTAACACTTAAACGGGAACTTTTTTATGTATCTCCCAATAACTTTTAGTAGAAAACTAGCATGAGAAAGTGATATTGCTGTCTTAACATCTATTTAAATAGAATGGCTGCCTTGAAGTAATTATTTTATTTTGAATAATTTTTACAGTTCCCAGCAGTTGAGACCCTTAGTTGTACTCTACTGAACATACTTGTGTAAGAAGCAACTGAAGAACTTCCCAAATTTGCATGTTGGTGACATTGTGTTGTATCTATTTCCTTTCCTATACCAACAGTTCTTAAAGCAAGATCAAAATAATCTTAAGGAGCCATTTTACTAGAGTAAAGAAATCTTTTTCCTTTTGTATGACTTGGTTTTCTTATGGCCGTTTTCCTGTTGTATAAGAGTAGGAACAAGAGAATTTGTACAAGATTGTACAGAATTTGTGCCAAATAGGTTTTGTTTTTCAGTGAGCTGTTTATCAAGTAATGACTTTAACAGATAATAATTACTTAGAAAACTGTTTTTGAATTCAGAGAAAGCTGCAGTATTGAGCTTAGGTCTCAATTGTTTGTGTAGCCTTAGTTTAATTTCAAGGGCTATGAAGTTCCAAAGTAGCACAGTCATTAGCAAAGAAATTAAAATGACAAGTGTAGATTAAACTGTACTGTGTTCATACTTAATTTATTAAAATGCATATTGTGGCACAAAATTGTAATATAGAAAACACTAGATTTTTAATTTGATCATCTGCTGGGTGTTGTTGCCTGTATCACTATTAAAGAAGATAATTCTCACTGAATTTGAGAATAAGAAGAGTGAATTGCATACCAAATGAGGATTAAAATTTGAATGTAAAAAAATCAGCATACATTTGATATATTAATGAAGACTTTCTAACATGGAACTATTTTCCTGTGCACTGGAAGGACTCTTCCAAGAAGAATGTAAATAAATGTTTTTTTAGGGTTAACCAATCATATTATTATTTAGGAGTTTTGTTGTAAACTCACAATTGAGTATCTTTTGTTTTGATATTTCCTGTAAGTAAATAATACAGTTTAAACTTAAATCACATATGCCTCATCTAAAATTTCATTTTTCAACCTGAGAACGTTTATATTGTATCTACAAATCAAATCCCTTCACATAAAATGTTGATTACATGTTACTGCATATTCAACTAAAAAAATATTTTTTTTTTTTAAACAGGGTATTTATGTCCTTCAAGACAATAAATTTCGTCTCTTGACACAAATGTCTGCAGGAAAGCAATATTTAGAACATGCACCAAAGGTACCCTTCAGTTTTATTCTTGGGATTTACCAGTTTGATTTGAATTGTCTTGATCTATTAATAACAACTTTAAATTTTATAATTGAGTGGATACAAACTTCAAAAGTTTAGTCTCCAAAACCTGTGCTTTTAAGAAATGTACGTTGTTTCAGAACAGTGGATTTGATTTATGGTTCAAGAAACGGTCACAGTCGTCATGAAACTTGCTGTTGTCATGTCTGAGTTACTCGATGGTAGGAGCTGGTCTGACACAATCTGCCACTATCACACAAATTCTTTTTCTCTTTGGAAAGCATGTGCTTTCAGAAGCTTTTTTAAAATTTCCAAAACACATTTGGAAGATGCTATTTGTTACCTAGAACAAACTTCTGAGATTATATGAACATTCAGAAAGATCCTGTTCTGAGTGTAGATACTGAGTTAGGGTAAGAGTTTAGGTAAGTAAAATCAGTGCCTCTGCAGAAGCTCTTATAAAGCACTTTGGTTCAGGTGGATGTAAGAAATGGGGCATTCAGTTCCATTTTATGGTTTCTTAATTCGTGTTCTTAGTCATCACAGTTTTGGGCTACTGTTCTTGGCATTTTTTTTGGTGTTTGGTGAGATGTTTCTTCTTTTTTGCAACATATATTCTAAATATCTCCAGGCCCTTGTATTCTAAGATCTGGCCTGTGCAAGAATGCTATCTTGGACTGTTTTCTCCTTTGTTGACTTTGATACCAGTTGCTAATTTCAGTCAAGTCTTGGGAATAATTGTTTTAAGGATATTAAGTTCCTACAGGTTTAATGGAAGTAGAAACAAGCAACTCAAGGTAGTGCCTCTAAGGAGAAATCTGTATGGTGAGCTTTGCTGTACCAAATACCGGAGCTTTCATCTATTAGAGACATGACAAAGTCTCTCAAGCGCGGTAGCAAAACCTCCACAGTTTTATACTGTCCAAGTGTTAAGTTGGAGTTCTTGTTCTTGAGTACTTAGTTTCAACCATTAGTAACAAGCTTTACCCTTGACACGTATTTAAAGTGCGACTTTGTATTTAGTATTTAGCATTTACCTGTGGACTAATCAGAGGAGGCCTATCGAATTTGGGAATAAAGAGTATTGTAACAGCTGAAGTTTCATCAATGCCTGCATGTAAGTAGTTCTCAGAGTTACTCAATTATTCGCTCACTTGGTAACTTTCCTTACTGACTTCATCACTGTGTAAACATTTATCAAGGTGGGATTAGTTTAAAGCTGCTGCGCCATAGGAGTCAGTGCGAACTTCAGGATATGGCTTGTCACTAGATGCTTTAGTGTTTAGAAAATACTGACAGAGGGTGAACCTCCATGATATTGAGGGGAAAGCAAAACTAAAAAGTTGTATTTACATTTGGAAGCATCACATGCATAAGGATGTACATCCAGAAGGCTATTTGAACGGGTGAAGATAAAACCAGCTAGATACATGCTCTTTCTCTACAGAAGTCATTAAGAAAGTTAGTAAGTGAAGTCCATCGTAACTACCCAAGCTGCTTAAGGTGGATTAAAAAATTTCCACGGACTTTGCACGCATTTTAAATTTAGCTGACAAGACTGTTGTGATGTGGGACATGGATCAACTTAAAGAAAAAAAGAGAAGAAAGAAAAAGCTCTTCAGTTGGAGCTTCATTTAAATGCTAAATTTAAATAATGGCTGGATTGTTCACAATTAAACTATAAGATTGAAATGTTCCTTACTATTTCTTTTAACAAACTGAGTACAAGAAAATAATGACTTGGAAAAATAACTCTAATGGTGATACTTTGATCTGACTTTGCTTTTTCTTTGCAGGTAAGTTTCAGGTGATGATACAGAAGATGTAGAGCACATTCAAATCTTGGTATCTACCTTAAAAACTCTTTGTCTGTAGTTTCAGGATCTTGGTTCAGCTTTGTATGTAGCTTGTAAATTATAGCAGTCTGCGGCACAACACAATAAATGTTCATCAAAATAACAGTATGCTTGCATCTTGGTATGAAATTTATTCTATACCAAGGTATTAATGACCACGTGGTAAAAACTGTCTACCCAAAAGCTTTCAGCAAAATATTTCAATTACCAAAATGGCACATATGGAAGACCAGAGGGATGTTTTGAGAGCAGAGTAAAAGCCTGACCAAGACTAAACTGGAATAAGAAACTAATGTGTTTTGTGTCACCTAACATGAATGCCCAACTGCTGCCTTTCCCTGTTCACTCTGAACTGTGAGGCAGCAATTGCTTTTGTATTATTCTGAGGCAGCCATTGGCATATGAACCAACAGCCTTCATTAGCGGCGTTCAGTGAAGGCTTAGTTCCTTTGTAGGAATGATACAGGGCAATAGAAAAGAGAACTTACTTCTACATAGTTAAACAGTTTCTCCTACCTCACTAAAATTAGCAGCTGGTTTTTGTGTCAGAGTAATTTTGTGGCTAAGGTCATCTATATTGGCCAAAGAAGGAAATTTGTTTTAGCTTGTTGTGCCTAAACTCAATATTAACATAATTGTTTTTAATTGATAGCTACAACTCACTTCTGTAATGAGTGTATGCAGGAAGATGATTAGGCCTGCAAGAAGGTATAAAGACATCACCAAGACTCTTGAGGACATTGGGGTTTGCTAGATACTACTTGTCACAAGATTTGCATAACAATACATATCTTGCTGTAGGTAAGCATGAAAACATCTTGTTAAAACTTTTAATGAATTTTACTGTAAGACTTTTCTGTTGGCCTTACACTTTCAAATGAATCACGATAGAAACTTAAGGTATTTATTCAGAAGTGTGAGAATGCCTTGTGATAGCGATTCAGTTTCTACTTTGAGACCAGTAAATAACAGGCTAACTAGAAAAGCTAACATGTTAAAATAGCACCTTTGATTGTTATAACTACCTCCTGTGTGGGAGAAGTGTGTGTTCGCCAGTTGCATGGTGGGCAAGAACAGTGGAAGTTGTTCTTCCCTAAGCTCTAGGGAAGTTCAGAAGTTTGTAACGGGTCAAGCCTTTTCTAGATAGCTGTTACAGGCTGGCAAGCTATAGATTATATGTGATAACCAGGTTATTGTACTTGAGCTTAAGATGTGGCCAAATTCTGATCTTTTCAGGCACTGTGAATGCTAGTTCAGATTAGTTGTAGCTGAGTAACTTGACAGTTCTAGGGAACACCTAGAGCAGAACTCAAACTAGCAGGACACTAGCCCACTGTTTATAGAACTAGCAAAGATGAAACTAACTACAGTAGTATGGTAATTGGTGGGGCTCAGCTGTTCAACTGATGGAAAACACTGGGTTCTTACACTGGTCGCTTATAGTAAGGCGGTGGTGGTTGTTCACCTTTGTAGCTCAGATTTGTTTAAAGTTGTCGGGCTAGAGAATTAGCTAACTAGTATTCTTGCACTTCATGGGTTCTTCAGTTGCCCACTCATCCTGATTTCAACATGCTGAAAATGTTACTGAAGAGACTAGAAATAACTTGCACTGTATGTCTATAGATGGACACTTCAGTGTCATCGCATTTTAGGCATCTGCAGTATGGTAGACATTCAGTATCAACATATACAGAATCATTGTTACTTGCATATCTCCAGAATTAAAACTCTAGTAGTTACTGTAATTCACTTTGATTTTTCACTTGACAGTTAAGACTACCATTCCATATGCAAAAGTGCCAATCATTCAAAGACATTAAAGGTTTATCAATAACTGGTTGTGGTTAATGATTATTTTTAACAGCAAGGGGAGGGACTTAAAGTCTACAATATACAAGTATCAGTTAATACTCTAACAATTTGCTGCTGTCAGCAGTTCATAGTTCCTTTAACACAGATTTTTAGTTGTTGAAGATAATTAGAACCAGAGGGAGTCATGTATATACCAAGCAGATACTAATACTCTTGGCGACGCACTCCATGTTAAATATATAAATAGGCAAGCTAATGTATTTGTCAAGATACCACACAGAAAATGAGTTTGTTCCTTCTGTTTAATAAATGCTTCTATTAAAAGCATTGAATACAGCTGTGTAATTTTCACTGGTTTCTGCAACTGTTTACTAAAAAGTAGTATTACTACTCAGGAAGTAGTCATGTTTATGTTTTGCTAAAATAATTGTTTCAGTAACTTACTGGCTATAGTTGAACTGCTTACCAGTGCTTAAGCTCAGGAACCAAAGCTTGAAAAAAACCACGTTCCATCCTAGTTGTGTGGATTTCTAGAGTAAGGCTACTGGTAAATAGTATGAAGAATGAGAAAAGCCATAATGTTTAAGAACACTCTTTAAAATGTTTTTATTAAAAAAGCCCTCAATGGGTGGGTGTTAGATAAAGAACAATCATTTGCAATGTAACGTCAGACTTCACCTAATAGCAGTGTCCACAGGATTACTCAGATGGTAGAAATTTCTAACCAAGAATGTAGTTTACAGAGACGGTAGTTTGAGAGATGATGCCAGACACTTCATTGACCATTTTACGATGACGGTGATGATGATATTGGAGACACTGACAATCTCATGCTACAACTCAGCTTAAGTTACCCATAGCTGTCCAAAATGTGTTATCGTGAGGGTATTCTGAAGGGGTTGTATAGTTCAGGTCTGAACAGTGCAGTGTCTTGCTGTTAACTCTCATAATGTTTCTACTATGGCAACGCAAAATACTTGATATTCTCGTAACACTCTAGGAAGGCTCATCAGCCAGGTCACGTTGGTCAAAGTACCTAGTGGAGAGAAGTGGAATATGGTAAGAAACCTCTAATGCAACATGCTCCTTACTTTGCTTGGAGTTGTTAGACCCCTTGTTTTCTAGTTCTTCTTTTAGTGTTTCTATCATAATTATAGCTTTGTAGTTCAGGGGGCTCATCTGAGGAAACCAGTAAGCTTACTTTACTCTTAGGTTTATCTTAAGTCCTTTTAGCTAACTATATTTGCTACATAGGCCCAGGGTACTTTAATTGACTTCCACATTAAAAGAATCTAGGTTAGGACAAGAATAATCACACACTTATTCTGGACATACTTTACTGTTTTAGGTATGTAAGTTGCATTACCTGCTAACTAAGCAAATTATCAAGTTCAGAGCCGATATTTGTTCTTCATTCTTGTTCTCCTGAAAGAGAAATAATTATTATAACAGTTCTTTTGTTACCTGTGTCAAATAGAAAAGCTGTTACATTCCATGTTACGTGCTTGTACTCTTCCCTTCATGAAAAATTACTTACCAAGACTTTAAGAACTGGAAAATCATCCTCCTAATAATTTGCTAAGTTCAGCAATGTTATATTAAATCTTACCTCTAGTACTCTGACTTCTGAGCACCGTCTTGCCAACTGTCGAATAAGGGAGTGAGCTTCAGGTAGCAAAGGTTTTTCAAGGCATGCCAACAGTGCATAAAGCCATCTACCCTGTGTGGATTCAAATAACAAAGTTTTAATTATGAGCATTTCCTTTAAGTTTCATGCAGGTTTGATTTGTCAGCACACTAACGCAGCTAAGCTTTCTGGTCTGTGCTGTATGTGGAAAGATTAAGCGTGTCTTTGCCAGCACACTGTTGTGCATCTGCTGACTAAAATGGAGGTGTTGGTAAATACAGTGTGCAGCACCCTGACAGCTTAAGCTGGTGAGAACCAGAGCTGCTGCAGTCTGACCCTCTTCTCTCCCCAGCGCTGATGCTCATCTAACCTTGTGGTTTAAGTTAGCGTGGAGAGCAATAAAAAGGGGATGGGGTTTTGGCAGTACTTGATAGATCTGTATCTGTTATGTTTTGCAATTGGCCTTCCAAAACGTACTGTGAATACTCATTTTAGTATCTAATCAAGAAACTTTTGAAAGTAACTGAATGTGATACGTGCATCTAGAGAACTCTCTAGTTTCCAAAATAATTTCATAGAAAACTGTGAACAATTTATCCCTCATTTAACGTGTTCATGTGCAAGTAGTTAGAATAAATTAAAAATTACCAGTTCTGGAGTAAATTTTTTCTCTCCAAACCAGCTTATCAGGTATTCTAAGACACTGGTTACTGTTGCCTTCAAAAGAGGAACAGAAAGAGACAATACAGTACCTGTAATGTTTTGTTTTGCTGTCCTTCTACCCAAAGGATTATATTATCTAAAAAGCAGTGTGATTTTTTAAAAATATACACATTATGTATTTCTACTCCACTGTGATACTATATGGTATTTATTCCACGTTGAAGTTACATACAAGGGTAAAGTAAGTATTTAAGCACCAGTTCCTGGAAAGAACTTTACATAAATGAAGTAATTTTCTGTGTTAACAAAAAGTTATGGATAAGTGGCTACAGATTAGGAAAGAGGCATCACACTGACTGCTTGTTTCTGTATAAAGGTAACTAGTAGGAAACAGTAAAGGAGAGGGAAATATGATTCTTCTAGCCTTGCAGTGTACATAAGAGTTCACAATAAAGTGGAAGGACTGCACTTAAAACACTAAATGAGAAATCTTAAAACCGTCAAGCACCTAATGGGCATTCAGCAAAAATTCAAACATTAGATGTTGTATAGAGAAATTGCAAGGACAAAATACTCTTAAAACCAGTAAAGTTGTTTGTAGCTGAAGGTGAGGTAACGATTACGTGTTTTCCTTGTAAGTGTACAATGAATAGCAGTTGTAATAAACAATTGCCTACTCTAGCACAGAAAAATAGATGTCTTCTGCAACAGATAGAATATGAGAGATAATGATTTATGCAACATCACTATGCGATTCTAAAAGGTAGGCTTACCTGATTCATTCTGCTTACAATGCTTAGCAAAGGGGGAAAGCCCACCTGAAAAAAATCAAGTTGGAAAATACAGACATTATCATAAACACTTTTGTTCTAATTTAGAACATACTAACATTTTAACGTGATGCTCAGGCATCTGTGGCAATTTGAAAGTCTGTTCTGAGCTTTGAAATCTATTTAAAAAAAAATAAAAATCTTCAAGCAATCTTCTGGGCTCACCAGAGGCTCTACTTTCTATTTAGCACAAAGTGATAATAAATAGCAGGATTGTTCCTGGCAGTTATTCTTGAAAATAGCAGCTGAAAACTAGATAGAAGTCCTATACTCACCTTTATGTAATCAATTCCTAGATTTTCATTATCAGATAGCGCATCTATTTCTGAGTATATTCTTTCACCCAGGCAGAACTTCTTCCAGCCTTCTTCATCCTCTGATTTTGGCTGAAGTAAATAAAAATAAATGAAAACTGTGAAATATTGCTATCTTGAAGACACTGAAGAAAAGATTTGATAATATTCACAAGCTGTTGCATTAAACTGTAAAGCAAGATTAACCATGGATTTAATGACTGGAAAAAACCCACAACACTCTTATTATGAATTCTACTCACCATAGTAACATTGCTGTCCAAATGTTGTGACCGCCAGTGATTTCTGTGCTTGTTCAGGCTCTGAGTAATTAAAACAAATCCAAATCACAGCTTGACTTTGCAGTTATTTTATCCTAGCCATAATTGCTCTACATTATTCTTAAAATGTGTAAAAAGTATATTTTATGATGTTCTATAGGTCAGTAGAGCTAGATATTTCCCATGCCTCTTAATATTAAATGTAACCAAGTTGCTCATGCTGGGTTTTTGGAAGTAATGTTAAAGCTGAAGGAATTCTCAAGTCCACTACATAAAGCTAAGTTGAGGTAGTAAGCTTTAATAGTCTTCTAAACTTTTCTTGGTATAACAAGCTTAAGAAAGAAAGAAAAAAGATTTAGTCCAAAAGCACACATAAAGCCAATATCATGTTTCCAACAGTAGTCTGTATCTATACCAAAAGTCTACAGAACTGTTAGAAAGAAGGCAAGTGTGCTTTCCTAGTATATTTCTTCTGCCTGACAGGGATGCCCTAGAAGACAAATTGGCCTGCTTGACAGGTTCCTGTACAGAGGTGCAACCTTTTTGTAACAGAAGCACTTTTTCCCTAAATCCAGTTGTTATTGTAGCAGTAAAAATGACCACAAAAAACGCTGTAAGTAACAGTAGCTCATGCACAGCGTTTGAACAAGTGACTTCTGATGCTCTTTTTTTCTCTTAAATATTTTTAGGCTATTCGCATACTTCACAATGTTAATTGTGGCACAGATGACAAGACAATTTATTTGTGTATAGAAGAAATCTGTACAGTGAATATGCCTTTAGATGTTAGTTTCCTTAGTGCTACTAAAACCTTAGATTATGCCTAATATACAGTATGCAATGGGATACCTTGTAGAAACACGGTCTAACTCAGTTAATGTTTACAATGTAGATGCAGTTGTACAGATCTCCACCTTCACTGATTTCCCTCCCTGAAAAAACAGGGTAAATGAGCTCATGCAAAGTTCAGTGCTACAGGAGCCTCAGTGCCATTGGTTATACTTTAGTTGCTTGAGGTATTCCTACAATGCAGTATCAATGCATTGTAAATATGCCTTCCGCAGTACTGCAGTCATAAATGATCTCTACCTACATCTTTATTATGTTTTGCATTTCACCCTGTTTGAACTGTGGAGAGAAAGAGAGAGAGAGACTGCTCAGTTCTCTATTTTTGTTCTGTTTTTTAAGACCAGGGTGCAAATGCAGTAGGAAAGATTTAAGTCTCTGCTAACACTACAACCTTACAAATACATTGTACCAAATCAGTATTTCTCCTCATAATGGCTGTCACCACTGTCAACATGTCACCATTGTCAACAGTATCCTAAATGGACAGCGTGCTCTACGTACATGAATCTCTTGGTGGGTTGGAAGCCGCTTGTTTTTCAGAACATTCCTGCTAGCAGTAGGTTTTAATATAACTGCATAACATCATAGAGATTTTTGTCCCCCCTCAGCTACTCTATATAATTTAATCTAAATACCGACAGATATTTTTTCTGAAGTTGAAGGAGGATTTGTTTTTAAATGTGACACTCAAGAGTTGTATCAGAGGTTTAAAAGTCTCACAGCATATACTCAATTCTTTTTCAAGAACTTAAAACATTTGCGTACAAACATCTGTCCTACCATGAAGTCATACCGTTTCTATACTAGATATAAGGTTGTTCCCCATAAAGCACAAAGAGTGCAATTTCCCTCACACACACCATTTTGTACCTGACGAACAGCTGAGAAATTGGCCACTTGCTGCTGCTGCCACTTGAGTGTTGGAGAGTATCCTTCAGGAGCAGGCTGACATCCGGAAATCTAAGAAAACACTGGCAGTAATTAGAATGTAAAGAAAACTTTATAAGAAGAATCCTTAAGAACAAAAGAATCAGTAAATGTTTACTATCAGGTAAACAATATCCTTTAAATCTTCATTTAAGAAAGGTAATTTCATGACCACATCCATGACTGACATAACAGTTGGTTTAGACATAGTTTTAGTGTTTGACTCTGCTCATATGCAAATTAACAAGGAAAACTAAGTATTCAAAATACATTGTCAAACAATTATTTAAGGTCTTTTTAGCAATTGTTCTGCCTTAATTTCCCTGTTTATAAAAAGCAGGGTGCTGTTTCCTTATCTTGGACAGATGCTATGAATCTTCCATGTTTGAGAATCTACAAGTGTTAAGAATGCCACTACAAAGAGGTGACACAAATGAAGAAGAGTGGTCACACAGAAGTTACACGATCATATGTCAGTACTAGAAATTTTTTTTGAGCATTCCAGTAGTGAAATTCCACATTACAGTTTTCACTAGAGAAAGGCAAACTTGGTCTCTTGAACTATTTGAAAGCAGACTTAAAACCAAGCTGGCAGGGCAATGGGACAACAGAAAAATCTGCTTGGGCAGTAAAGAAAAACCTCTGACAAAATATTTCACCAAAAAGGAAAGAAGTGGTGCTAGAATTTCATCTAACTTTAGTAAAGCTTAGCTGCAGAAGTAAAGCACAGCTGCAGATGTCTGTGGAGCAGCGAGCCTGCCCGGGTGCATGCAGTGCACCACAGAGAAGCACCCTTACTCTAGATATGCATTTAAACTGAAATATAGGTATGGACATACCTTTCTTCTAAAGTTTATGCAGATTTTATGATTAAATATTTGTAAAATTTAATGCAACATTGCTGTGTATCAAATAATATGGATATTATAAATTTAAATCAGTTATAAAGAAAGCTGTTAGCCAGCAGTTGAACAGGCGTTTCTTCAAAACCAGCCATTTAATTCTGTAGATGCTTTTAAAATCCAGCAGTGTTATTTAGTTCTGCCAACCACTCTCCAAAATTAGTACAAACATTATGATGCTAACATCTTCCCTCTTTTTTTTTTTTACCCTAGAAACAAAACGTGTAAAAGCTCTCAAACTTACTGAAATGTTTACTGTCTGCTTCTTTCTCAGTTTTTTGGGGTCTATTTGTGCCACGACGACATCTGGGCATCGAGCTGCTTCAATCCTACAAAATGAAATCAAGTGGCTACATTTTTTCCTTTCTGTAACAGGTAGCTATATGCCGGATGTCTCTGAAATACTGCACCTGCGGAAAACTGCAGGTACGTAAAACGCTGGCTATACTGGCAATTCTTACAGAAGGTTTGACTTGAGAGTTACAGATCAAGTATTCTCAGTTTCTACGCGGTTGTTGTGGCCTCCTCGAGGCTTGCTTACATCCCAGCGTGCCTGAGCTGCGGCCGCGCTTCCTCCAGCGAGGCCTCGGGAGAGCCCGGAGCCGGACCTACACCTTTCTGTGCGAAACGGAGCAGCATCGGCCCCGCGAGCTGCGGATGGCTGTGGAGCAGCGGGCCTGCCCGGGCGCAGGCAGCGCACCGCGGGGAAGCGGCAGCCCCGGTGCCGGACGGGATCCCACCGCACCGGGGAAAGGGCTCTCTCCCCACTGGCTGCGGCTGGCGGGGCAGCGGTGGCACGGCACAGCCGCACTCGCGCACCCCAGCGCCAAGCTCGGCCCGGGCGGCACCGGGGGGCGCGGGGGTCTGG
>VYXH01007717.1:1355745-1394675 GCA_013397275.1 Burhinus bistriatus | reverse complement strand
CGCTCGGGTAGGGCCGGCGGGGCACGGCCTTGGCACGGCCGCCGCTGCGCAGGGTGTAAAGTGCGGCTGCAGCTCTGCTGTCCTGGAGCTCCTCTGTACTCGCCTCCCTCTGCCGCTGCCAGGGGTGCCTTGCGGTAGAGGTAAAGCTACACAAAAACTGGTGCTTAAGCAGGCCCTGCTGCGGTTGAATATGTGCTTTTTAATTTCGGTGGGTTATTGCGTGTGCTGGTTGTTTAAAAAAAAACCAACCAAACAAACAACAAAAAGCCCTTCGTGAACAAAACTGGGAGAGCAGGTTTAGAGGATGGCTGTGTTTGAGTAGGGAAAATTATATTCTTATGTTGCCAGTTTGATAACTTGCAGTTGCTTTGTATAAGCACTAAGTCATTTTCCTCGTGTGTTTGAGTTCCTCCTTGNCGGGCGCCGTGGCAGCAGCCCCCGCGGCGTGGGGGCGGGGGGCACCCCGGCCGTGGGGCCCCCGCCCGGCTGCTGGGACAGGAGGGAGCGCGGTGGGGCTCTCCCCGCCTTCCCTCACGCCGCCCGTCGTGGCGGTGGGGGGGATTCCCAGGCGGCCTGAAGTTNGTGCTTTTTAATTTCGGTGGGTTATTGCGTGTGCTGGTTGTTTAAAAAAAAACCAACCAAACAAACAACAAAAAGCCCTTCGTGAACAAAACTGGGAGAGCAGGTTTAGAGGATGGCTGTGTTTGAGTAGGGAAAATTATATTCTTATGTTGCCAGTTTGATAACTTGCAGTTGCTTTGTATAAGCACTAAGTCATTTTCCTCGTGTGTTTGAGTTCCTCCTTGGAACTGAAATAGATTTGTATCTGAAATGCTGATTTTGACATAAAACCCAAATTAAAGGTTTATTATTGATCTCTTTTATTCTACCAGGTTATTAGTGCATAATAAACTGAAAGAATAGGTTTGTTGGAAGAAAAGTGCACAGTGGACTGTACTAGTTAGTGGTATTTAAAGTCATAGTCACGTGAGGGACTGATCTCTCTATGCTGGAACTCCTAAGATGCCATAGAGAGAAATGTGATTTTGTTTGTATCTGCTTCCAAGGATTAGTCGATATTGGTGATCTTCTGTATTGGGACATATTTACGTGTGGTGTGTAAAGGTGCAGAGATGAAGAAGGAGCTTTTAGAATAATCTGTTTTGAAGAAACTATTGTTACTGTTTGCAGTTGCTTCTAGAAGCATTTCAAAATAATGTCATTTCAAAGTAACGTGTTTCAAAACTGTTTATTCAGCTACAGGATAGCTTTCTGGATGGTATATCAAACATGTTTGATGTGTAATGGTTGGAAAGTCCTAACTGAACTCTTGTATCTAGTCAGAGTAATTACATAAATGCTGTTATTTACCTGATTTATTAAGCCTTTATAGTCAGGTGTAGTCAGCCTGTGACTCTGTGCAATTCAGTTGTGACTTCTTTGCGTGACACAGAGGGAGATTGCCATGGTGCAGGGATGCGATGTACGTTCAGCCTCAGCAGCGGCAGGGAGGAAGCAAGGCAGGAAGGACTGCTGCTCTCGGCTGGGTGTCTTATCCTGCAGCAAAGCTAAAGCAGCGACACCCCAACCTGGGAGCTGTTGCTGTTCAGCTGTTCTGAAAATCACTTCTTTGTGGTTTTCTGAGGTGGGCAATATGTATTTTGTGGCATTCAGTTGTATGAAGTTTGGTATGTAGTCTATAGGTCAGCAGGTTTTGCTGTTCTGGTTTAATGTAATACATCTCCACACCTATCCCAGAAAATGTGCCTGGATAGCTATAACAAAGCTATTGAAACTGAGTGTAACTTGTCACACAACAAGTTTTACATTTGATCTATAATGAAATATGTAAACATTACTGCCTCTTGAAAATGAAGAAAAGGGTATAAGAAAAGATGGAGGAAAATTTGATTATTAGCAGGTTCTGCCTTCTGAACAGGAAATACCTTACTAGAAAGTATCAGTATTTAACTCAATAAATCCAACAAATCTTTTATGTACATATATGCACTATATTAGTCACTGCACACTGGTGTTTGTACATTGGCCTCTGTGGAGCAGTAACTGAGTGGTAAAAATAATATCCATGTAAAACCATTTCAAGTGTAACTAGAGTAAAACAGGGAGAAAAGACTTTGAAGTCCAGTACAGAAAGTGGGAATTCATGTTGCAGTGTATGGAGATGGCATTGGTGGACTTCATAGCAGATGCCTGTGGAATGACTGAAATAGCCTTAAAGTTGCAATTTTCTCTGTCTTCTCAGGAGAGAACTTTAAAATGAGAGATTATTCTGTTTGTGGTTATAACAGATTGTTGCCTCATGCAGATTGTTGTATCAATATCCCATTTTTCAGGGATAATATTCCTTCACCTTTTGCACAAAATACTGATGGATTTTGATGCGTTAGGAGAGATGTCGTAAATTCTAGATCCTTTTCAGATACCAGGCTGTTCTTTCCTCTTTCAGCTGAATTATCTTCTGTCTCTGATCTCTCTGTGCTAATCATGATTTCCACATAGTCTCTCCCCTTGCATTTGCTCATTTTTGTTCCCTGCCCGATGGCCTCGTTCAGCCTGGTGGCCTTGCAACAACTTGAATAAAAGTAATGGTGGAAGTGCTCTTTTGTACAAAGTCCTATATGGCTCCCTGTGTCGCAGTTGCCGTGAGACATAGATAGCATGCCCATTAAAATGTTGGCAAACTAATTATCGTAGTATTTCTATTGCAGTGTGGAGATAAGTGATAGTGATTGCACCTGTGGAAAACTTTGAGTAGTGTACTCTATAGAGTTAAGTTCGCCTGTCAGTCCATGTTTTATAGGAGCATTGTTTAGACTGCTTTTTGTAGCTTTCATCACATGCTGACAGTTGATTATTTCCTAATGATATTAACTCTGAAATGTGGGGCTTCTCTTTGTTTTACAGATGTTGTTAATCTGTTTTGTTAAAAGTCAGCATTAGAATCAAACTATTAAATTAAACCATAATTTAAAAAACTTGAAAAGTTTTTAACCATCATATAGACTAAAGGTGCAATATTATAATTTTAGTAAAGAGAGCTAGGTCTGTACAAGTGGAGAGTTTTCTGGGAGTCTTCGGTAGCATATGAAATTGCTGGGCTAAGAGGGTTCATCAGTGTGTTTCTGAGAATTGCTGATTTAAATCTCAGTTCAGGGGGATTCCTGCATGTCTAAAGCTGTTCATTAACTGAGTACAGTCTAAAATGAGACCTAGGAGTATTTTCCCAGGCTACCTCTCAGGTGGTTCAATTACTTTTACAGTAAATTCTTAATTATTAGGCAGTGGGAATTTAGAGATCCTGCTGGAAAAACCTGTATAGCTTATGTATTATACAATATACTGGGAAGCATACAGCAGGTATTCAGGGACAGTGTGGCTCTAGTTGAGTGTTGAGTATTTTTTGGGGGGGGTGGGGGGGCACTTATAGCTGGCTTTGCCAGATGTTCACAGGCTCCTGTTGAGCTTTTCAGGTGTGTCTGTGTTCCCCAGTGCTCCAGCTTGTGAGTAACTGAAGATTTTGAAAGCCTTAGGTCAGTGCCCAAATGGTAAATTTGAGTTCAAACAAATGTTGAAAGGCGCATCTTGATTCATAATACAGTGGAATGTGGCACATGTATGTTTTAAAAAGTTATTTCCTAGCATTGCTGCAGGAATGTACTCTTGTGGCATATAATGTTTGCATATAAGCCGCATGATCATAGAATCATAGAATGGTTTAGATTGGAAGGGACCTTAAAGATCATCTAGTTCCAACCCCCCTGCCATGGGCAAGGACACCTCCCACTAGACCAGATTGCTGAAAGCCTCATACAGCCTGGCCTTGAACACTTCCAGGGATGGGGCAAATTCCCTGGGCAGCCTGTTCCAGTGCCTCATCACCCTCATAGTGAAAAATTTCTTCCTAATATCTATTCTAAATCTATCCCCTTCCAGTTTGAAGCCATTACCCCTCGTTCTGTCACTGCCTGCCCTTGTAAAAAGTCACTCTCCAGCTTTCCTGTAGACCCCCTTTAAGTAGTGGAAGGCTACTATAAGGTCTCCCCAGAGCCTTCTCTTCTCCAGGCTGACCAACTCCAACTCTCTCAAGCTGTCCTCATAGCAGAGGTGCTCTAACCCTCTGATCGTCTTTGTGTCCCTCCTCTGGACTTGCTTCAACAGGCCCATGTCCTTCTTCTGTTGGGGGCTCCAGCGCTGGACACAGTATTCCAGGTGGGGTCTCACAAGAGCCGAGAAGAGGGGCAGAAGCACCTCCCTTGACCTGCTGGCCATGCTTCTTTTGATGCAGCCCAGGATACTGTTGGCCTTCTGGTCTGGAAGTCTACGTTGCCAGCTCACGTTGAGCTTCTCATCCACCAACATCCCCAAGTGCCTCTCCTCGGGGCTGCTCTTGATCCTTTGTCTGCTCAGCCCATATTTGTGCCTGGGATTGCCCCAACCCGTGTGCAGGACCTTGCACTTGGCCTTGTTGAACTTCATGAGGTTTGCATGGGCCCACCTCTCAAGCTTGTCCAGGTCCCTCTGGATGGCATCCCTTTCCTCCAGTGTGTTGACCACTCCACACAGCTTGATGTCATTGGCAAACTTGCTGAGGGTGCACTCAGTCCCAACATTCATGTCGCCAACAAAGATGTTAAATAGTTCTGGTCCCAGTACCGACCCTTGAGGAATGCCGCCTGTCACTGCTTGCTACTTGGACATCGAGCCATTGACCGCAACTCTTTGAGTGTGACCGTCCAGCCAGTTCCTTATCTAGGAATGATGAGTTACTGAAAATGGTTACAAAATTTGACACGGCAGAAAACGTAAACCAATTACACTTAGAAATACTTTTGGCTATTTGATTCTTAAAGAAACCAGAGGATTAAAGAGTTTGCAAGAATTCTGGAATAATGAGCAGAATGAATAACTAAATGCATTAGTGAAAGGCCTTAAAGCAGCATGTATTTTCTTTTGTGTAAGCAAGTCTTTTTTTTTTTGTAGTGTGTTGGTGTGCTGCACGTCTGCTTTGACCTACCCTAGAATTATTACTTTAATTATAGCATTTCTTGCCTGAGTTTGTTGCTTGAATCAAGAAGTGATCAGAAGATGGACTATTTTAACACTTATCTATTTAACTTGTATCATGTTGAATATTTGTTATTTTGAAGAGGTTGCTGCATCCTAGGAGTCTTAAATTTATTTCTGTTTCACCTTGTAATTGTGTGCATTGCTTTTAGGATTTTGGAAGCACTATTCAGTGTTTATTGATTGTAACTCAGTTACAGTATTTGAATGTGTGACTGTCATTAAGTACATTTAATATTTTGTGGTTAAAAATGTTTGCACTTCAACATTCTGCTAATGGGTCTCCCTTTATTATAGTGATAAACAGAGAAGTTGACCATGACAACCTTCCTGGAATTTATCCAGCAGAATGAGGACAGAGATGGAGTTAGATTCAGCTGGAATGTTTGGCCTTCAAGTCGTCTTGAAGCCACAAGAATGGTAGTCCCAGTCGCTGCCCTCTTCACGCCACTGAAAGAACGGCCAGACTTGCCTCCTATTCAGTATGAGCCAGTTTTGTGCAGCAGGACCACATGTCGAGCTGTTCTGAATCCTTTATGGTAAACCTAATACATATGTTATGCCAATATTTTTCCTTACGAGCAATCTTTAGTGCCAGTTAAACTATGCAAAGGATCTGGTGTGCGGAAGTTCAAGTACTCCTCACATGAGTATACAGCTCAGACTTCTAGATCTTAGATGTTTCTGCACGGAGATTTGCATGTGTAACATATATACGTAAAACATAGCTTTCATTTAACTAGTCTTTTCAACGTGCTTAATTTAATTAATGATAGGTATGTTATTTTTCTGGACCTACACATCTTGTGAGTTAGTGTACTCCTGCGTTTTGCATCTAGAAAACAACTAGGGTAAGAAGTTACTATGCTATATTTTTTTAACTACTAGGCCCTGATATAGTTTGATTTCCCAGTAAAATGAACTATATTTATTACTGACCTTAGTTCATTTGCAGATTAGCTGGTTTAGTTTACTGAAACAGAAACTGAAAGATGTGATTGATAGGTAGATAGATAGATAGATACATCAGAAGTAGGCAAGAGAGAGGGTGAAAGCTGTTCAAGCTAAAGGATGATACTGGCACAAGCACAAATGGTTGTGAACTAGTCATGGATAAATTTAGGTTGGAAGCAGAGGGAGTGTTTCATACATCATTCCGAACACATTAGTATGGAAAAGAAATGGAACAATTTCTAAATTGGAGTTTGATAGGCATAGGAAAGATATTGAGCAATACTGAGAGATTAGACATGATATAAAAGATCCTGTAGACCTCACTCAATTTTATGAATGACTTGTCCCTGTTTGGGAGAAAAGATGATTTCAAAGCAGATGTAAAATTGTGTTTCAGTATTAAACAGACACAATGGCTGATTATACTGGCAGTCAGACTTAGTGAAAGCTAACTTTTTCAGAAGGATTATCATTTATTGAAGGCTGGAAGAAAGATAATGGAAAGACAAAGCTGTAAAGGGTCAGTCACATCCCTGACATTACAGTGAACTGTGTATATTTTTCCTGTCTCATGTATGCAAATCATGACTGGTTTTTTATTTATTTTTTTTTTACAAGGTGTAATTAGAGACGCAATTTGGGGGGACCTTTTGAGGTCTGTGTGGCGTAGTGTATTGGGCTAGATAATCTGCAGCCCCTGAAATCGGTATAGAACATTTGATCTTAATAGAGCTGTATTATGTTTACAGCATGCTGGGATTTGTACAAGGATTTAACGATATTTTAAAAATACTTTTTTCCTTGTAGACGGGAGAAAGTGTGATAGCAAGAAATGTACATTGAAAACATGTAAAATTTACTTTCCCTTAAGATATAGTAGGACTTTGTGAGACATCTGTATGGCATGAGGGTGCAAGTTGCATTTTTTATTTTAACCATCTGAATACTAATAAAAATGTAGATAAAAGGAGGTAGGCTCATCAGTTGAAAAAAATGTTATTTTCACTAGAGAGAGAGCTGTTAAGTTGGAACCTGTTTTTTTAGGGCATAATGCATATTCAGGGTAGTCCCAGACTCTGACAGCTAGTAGGGATAGCCTGAGAAAGGAGAAAAATGCAAAGGCAGGGAGAGTTAAAATGATTTGCAGAAAGTCTAATAAAGGTGATGAGCCTGTATTCTTAAATTTCTTATTTGCTTCTTTTCCTTAAAGACCATTCTTCTTCTCTAAAGACAATAATTTGCCTGATATATCTGTGTAAGACTACCCTTATTTTGAATTTGTAATATGGGTATTTAGGAGACAGTATATTAGGAGGAAGCTTTTTCAAAGTCAATGTGTTTTTTAAAAATTAAAAGAAACTTACTCTAGGGTTAGTGGAGGAAAAAGAATTGTTCACGTTATATAAACTTTTCTTACTATATTTTTATAGCCAAGTGGATTATCGAGCAAAACTCTGGGCTTGCAACTTTTGTTATCAGAGAAATCAGGTAAGAAAATGAAACATTCGGATACAGAAAATCTTTTTTATAAGGTAAAAGTGAAAATGCTCATTTTTAAAGTTGTAGTTGTGAACTGAAATTGACAGCAAGAGCATGAGTGCACAGCTGTATCTTCAGAGATTGCATGGAGATTTTTTTCATGACAGCAATAGTGAACATCTGTTGCAGAGGAATGCATATGTCCATGCGTATGGTGTGGGGTTTTTTTTGTTTTGTTTTTTTGTAGAAGTTGTAATCTTTTGTTTATACTTAATTTCTGTGGGGTTTTTTTGCAGTTTCCTCCGACCTATGCTGGCATATCAGAAATGAATCAGCCAGCTGAACTTTTACCTCAATTCTCCAGCATTGAATATGTAGTACAGGTAAAATCATTAAATAAAATCTTTAACATCTATAACTTTACAATATACAGAAAGAATTAATTTCAATTTTATTTCTCTTCTAAAGGCAATATTTCTTTTAGGTCTGTTTCTTTACCAGGAGGTTAATTTGTGTTTGTGCTGGGGGTCTGCTTACTGCTGTTGCTTGTTCAAATGATTTCAATTCAAATTTGGCTGACTGTTGATTCATCTCTCATTAATCATTTGAATTTAAGTTTGTAATTGAATGATTATGAGTTAGTTTTAGGGCTAGCTTGTTTAGAGAAAACAGCTAATACATAGTCAATTCAGGTGTTTGAATTTTAATCCTTTTTTAGGATAGACGTTATTGTATAGAAATAAAAAATGGACTTACAACCCAAAATTGCAAACATTTGCAATTGCAAATGTGTAATCTTTAAATTCCATTTTTGAGGATTAAAATTTGTAAGACTTCAGCAAGGCATCCAGATTATGAAATAAGAGAAAAGACTGAACAGAATCTCTACTTTTTGCCAACTCTTGTAATGCAAAGTAAAGGGGACTTTTGCTCACAGTACAGCAAAATTAGTTTAGAAAGAGTAAAAATAACTGATAATCTCTAAAATAAAATTATGAGGTGAAATGCTACAGAATGTTATCAGGTTGGAATATTTTATAATTGTGAATAGCTTTATGACTGTTATGTTCACTTGGAACAATAGAAGCTCATTATATATTAAAAGATTTATATAATTGACACATGCTTCAAAACTATCATGACATCCTGAAAGGATTTTTTTTTTTTTCTTCTGTAGTAAGCATTTCATTTTTGTGCAGAGTTCATTATGGTAGGGGTTTAATTCCCCTTTAGCCCCAGATACTGATTACTACTTGAGAGGGAGGTAAGTTAGATGGAACATTGACATCATTGGTATGTTTAGAATTAAAACTTTTACAAAATGTTCTTTATGTATGCATTTGTGATCCTGTAAATATTGCAACATTTGTTTTTAATGTGATTATATTTTTGTTTCTTAAAGCGTGGTCCTCAGATGCCTTTGATATTTCTTTATGTTGTGGACACGTGCATGGAAGATGAAGACTTGCAAGCTCTGAAGGAATCCATGCAAATGTCGCTTAGTCTCCTGCCACCAACTGCGTTAGTAGGTCTCATTACCTTTGGCCGAATGGTGCAAGTTCATGAACTTGGCTGCGAAGGAATTTCTAAAAGTTATGTCTTCAGAGGAACAAAGGACCTATCTGCAAAACAGCTGCAGGTAATGCACAAAAGCAAACAAAAATCATCAAGGTGGTGGTGATGAAGAAATTAAAATAGTCTGTAAACAAATTCTGTAATAAAATCTTATGTATTTGACTACAGGAAATGCTAGGGCTTACAAAAGTAGCTGTTTCACAAGTTGGTCGGGGTCCTCAAGTGCAGCAGCCACCACCTTCTAACAGGTAATGTGCTTAAAACATCTGAAAAACGTACCTTGACTACACTGATTTACTGGAAAACTTAATGTTTTATGACAATGCAAACAATCAGCTGACAGTGGAACCTTTTGTTCAGGCACAAATTTACCAGAAGACTAAAGGTTATAGCCTCTTTCTTTCCTACAGTTTGTACTGGAAAGAAAACGGTGGGTGATAGTAAAATCATCTGGATGGTGCTTTGGAAATGTTCTGAGAGAGCGTTATATAAGCATATTATAGATATGTAAATAATGACGCTTCTGTTGATTGGTATGCTGGAAAGTGTTAATAGCTGCTTTAGTGCCCCTTTCTTATGTGGATATCCAGTTTTGCCTTCCCTTTTTCTCCCTCTTCCACTCCTCTCGCCTCCCTTCTGTCCCTCATTTCAAAATTGTGGGTTGATGTTTGATTCTCCTGTGTATCCCACTGTGACATAGAAGAAATTTATGAAATGATAAAAAAGAGAGGCAGTTTTGCAGTCTCTGCCTTGTTGGAAGGCTGCATTTGTAGACAGCCTGTAGCAGATAGCACAAAAATTTCTTTATACATTAATGTTTCTTTTGACCTTTGATTTTCACTGAAGTAGTGAAACTTGAGTTTCTTTTTGAGATTTACAGGTCATCATCTGCTGTGTTCTTTTTCTGGACTGTGGTGATATCTCTAAGTTAGCAAGCTTTTGTTTTACAAGAGCTTTGCTGAACTTCTTAAGCTGAGTGTGCTGTGTGTGTAGTAATATCAAACTGTGTGATCTTGGTGAGGCAGGGATACTGCTCTGAATCCAGACTAGAATCTAGAGTTAGAAATTGCTAAGATGTGTCTAATATATTGCTAGTGAGCAACTGATAAAATTTTTATTTAACAATTTGAATCTAAACTAATTACATGTATTTGTTTACAGATTTTTGCAACCAGTGCAGAAAATTGATATGAATCTTACTGATCTTTTGGGTGAACTGCAACGGGATCCTTGGCCTGTTCCACAAGGAAAACGGCCCTTACGTTCCTCTGGAGTGGCTCTTTCTATAGCTGTAGGGCTCCTTGAGGTAATACCTTTAACTACAGTTGTACTGATAAGTAAATAGATCATTTTGTTGCAGAAAAGCTGCCACAATCAATATGTAAAAACCTTTGTAATTGATGCATATTAAATTTGTATGATGATTCTGATGGATATCCTTCCTTAAATACATAGAGTGATTGTAGGTGTTTACACATTTTGATGAGGCAAAACTTGAATTAACAGTGGATTTAAGTTTTCGGAGGGAAAAGATCCAGTTATTGTTAGAATCCTATCAATGTGATAAATGTCCACGTAGCTATTTCTTTTGTACAATTTGTAGCAAAACCTGATGGTTTTATTTGTCTTTCATTTCCTGCAGTGCACTTTTCCAAATACTGGTGCACGTATAATGATGTTCATTGGAGGACCAGCTACACAAGGACCTGGCATGGTTGTAGGGGATGAATTGAAGTTACCTATAAGATCATGGCATGACATTGAAAAAGACAATGCTAAATATGTTAAAAAGGGTACTAAGGTAAGAGATGATTGTGGGTGATATTTCAGGCATCTTACCAGTAAGTAAACATTTACATTGCCTGGCACTGTAAAGTACTGTTAATAGTAGCAAATGTATAAAGAGGTGGGAATTGTGTGATTTTGCTTACCTGTGTCAGAATAGTGGTATCTCTTCAAGAATTTCTCTAGAAATTTCAGTATATTGAGTTAGGACTTTGGTTAGCTTTACATTAAAGTTCTTTGGAGTGTTTCCCTTGTTTAAGTCAGAGAAGATTCATGTGTCTAAATAATATATCTAGAGTAAGGGTGTCTGCTTCTAAGGCAGCTGCTCAAAACTGTCTCTGTAGTTGGGGAGGGTTAGGCAGTAGGGTTTAGGCATAGTTCATATCATCCTAAATGTACGTTTGGGCAGGTGAACTGCCTCCGAAACCTGTTGAATTAATCTTATTGTAATGGGAGTTTAAATTATTATCTCAGTTAGGGGTGCCTGTTGTTACAGAAAAAGTTGATTCTGTGTGTTGGATCTAGTACGTAATGCAAAGTTTGAAAGAGAAGACCAAGGTAATTTTCTAGTTTAAATAGCAACCATTGGTCTATCTAGTGTGACTCAGGTCTCAGCTGGTCAGAAAAAAAACACAGGTGTTGAAAATGCCAGTCTTAACTTTAACTTCAGGAAAAAAGTATTCTTTTAGCTTGTATTAAAATATGATATGAATAGTCTGATAATGTTGTTTTAGAAAAATTTTGGGAGTTTAGGATTTAATATGAAGATGAGGAGAGTTCATGTCATAAATTACTATGAACTGTATTTTCATCTTGGATTTAGCATTTTGAAGCCCTGGCTAATCGGGCTGCAACAAATGGTCATGTTATTGACATATATGCGTGTGCATTGGATCAGACTGGTCTTCTGGAGATGAAGTGTTGTCCCAACTACACTGGGTATGTGCCTATTCATTTTTAAGTAGTATATGAAGGTGCAGGTTTTTTTCTTTTTTTAAATTGTTTAACAGGAAGCGCTTACCAGAAACATTCTGCTACTTAAATTAAAAAAACCAAACAAAACAACAGACCCCAACCCCCCCACAAATCTACTCTGATATACTGTGATGGTTGCATTTGTACCAGAATTTTGGAATTTCTCGGCCTCTGGCAAATTTGTCACCATAATTGTGGGTTTAATCAGAAGGGGGGGTGCTGTTGTTTTTTATTTTTAATATGATCTATTTGAGGCTTAAATAACATGAATATCTTTTAAACAGGCAATTTGTCCTGTGTACTGTTGCTATTTTTCTTTTTCAGTGTGTGTATATGTAAGTTGCAGTTTTCAGTAAAGATAAGGACCTGTCACCCTCCTTTTTCTTGCTCTTCAGAGTGGTACAAAACCCTGTGTTATTTCTTCTGTCTTGTTTATGACCTTCTATAAACTGTTGTTCATAGGTTCAAGTATGGTCTTAGGTGATTATCAGGTACATCTGTTGCTTCTGATTTTTTCTCCCCCTGTCCAGTTCTGCATTTCAGACATGATCTTGTATTCCCTCCAGCTTGTCTTGCCATCAGTTCATTTTAACAGTTCAAAGCAAGTTCTAGTCTTTCTCATGAAAGCGCTCCCCTATGCTCTGTCACTGTGGGTGACACCCTCACCCTTACTCTTATGCAGATCTACAGCCTGGGATAACTCTTGACTCTTGCGCGTGTGTGAAGTACCTTATTAATTTTCTAAATCCTGCCAATTCTTCTTCTGTATATTTTTCAAAGACTGTCTTTTCTTTTTCTTTATCTTTCTGAAAGTCTTTTCTACACTTAGAATATTTAATCTTTGCTGGTATAGCCACCTGCTTTTACATATAATTTGATTTGTAGGTTAAACTTCTGTATTCAATCTGGATTCTTTTGCCAAGCTCATTTTTCTTGCTTGTTATTGTTAGCTGTGTCAATACCAACTGCAGGTAAAATGAAATGAAGCATCTTTGCTTATCAGTTTAGTAACTGATGTGTCTGTGGGTAACGGGCCTTCTTAGTTGCCTGTCAATACCTTCATATGACAGAGGATCCTAAGCACATGCTACGTATCTAGGCATACCAAGAAGAAAGAGAGGTGCGGCTTCTAGGTTTCAGGTCAGCTTGGCCATGCTAGTCACTGCTGGGTTGCTTCTTTTCAGAGGTTTGTTTGTATAACCTTAGCATGGGAGTTTCCAGGGCTTAGGATCTTTGAGTTTCTGACTTTACCTGCACATTTGATTCCTATTCCTATTCTACATTAAACTCAAGCTGTATCTTTCTATATACTACAGTGTAATTTTGTTCTTTCTCTCTGCTCTTGTGACTCATCTTACCCTGTTTCTGCTCTTCCAGCAAAACTAGCCTTAATGCATAGTTTGTCAATTTCTCTTACAGCTGTTCCTATTTTCTGTTTCGTTACATCCTACATACAGGGACAATTTTCTGATTCTGCCGGTCTTTATTGTCTTCTGTCTTTGAATATCCACCTGAAAACTTCTATAACTTCTTTCAGGTGTAATGTTTGACCTGTTAACATATTTTAGTAATATGATTTAATTAATATTTTCGGATGGATAACAATAATATCTCCCATTAGTATTTCCTAAATGCAGTATATGGTATTTCCTGATGAGTGGCAACTGTTGCAGTTACATCCACAGAATATTGCTAAGAATAAAAACAAATTGTGCTTCTTGAGCATAAATTTAAGCCTGAAATAATGAGCGAACTACTCAAAAAAAAAAAAAAAGGTAATAGGTTTGGAATACTGAATATTAGAAGTAGTTAACTGACTCTTCACTTGATAAGGTTGTGAGACGTTCGTAGTGTTGAAGTCCAGTATAGTATTTTCCCAGTGAAAGATTTTGTTATAATCACAATGTCCTTAAAATGCTGACTGGGCAAGCAGCTCACTTATAAAATTAATCTCTAACATTGTAGCAAAACATGAATTTAATGATAGCCCATTTTAAGAAGGCAAAAATGTGCCTTACCATGACCTGTCATTAGTTTTAGCCTTTAATAAAACAAGCTGTATAAATCCCATGTGCTAAATTATTGCATAATAAGTAATCTGTTTTAACTTGAGGATTTTGTTTATTTGTTCTTTTTGTTGTTGATGTCTAGAGGCTACATGGTAATGGGAGACTCTTTCAATACGTCTTTATTCAAACAAACCTTTCAGAGAGTATTCACAAAAGATATGCAAGGACAGTTTAAAATGGGATTTGGTGGCACGTTAGAAATAAAGGTAAGAATAAAAAATGCAATGTGTTAGCGAAACACTGGAAGAGGATGGCAAAGACCTGTGGAGCCTCTGCCCTTTAAGGGGCTTTTAGGAACATGGTAAACAGATGTCTCCGGGTTGGCTTGGATGTAGTTGTTACTGCCTAGCTGTATTCTTACAGTTCTGTGATTCTGTAAATGTGAGTTAGGTATAATGTTAATTCCTTCTTACCCTGCATTCAGTGGCAGCTAAAAGAGAGACTGAACTAAAATTAATGTCTCTGTTAGAAACTCACAATGCTGTGTGCATAGTTTTTGGTAGTAGAAGTGAGTGTTTCTTGGTTTTAGGTCCAGGTTTTCTACATAGTCCAGGACAGCTTTCTTTTCATCTTCCATCCTTATCAGAATCCACTCTGGCACTTAAAAAACTTTCATTTTCACCTCCACTCTTGTGAGAAGCTTAGAGCCGAATGTGCTGGAGGTTCAAGTATGGTCTTCCATGATGTTTTTTGCAAAGTATTACAATCCTACCTTGTAGAAGAATATGGGGCAATTTTCTTTTTCAGTAAAATTCTTTTGAAGTTTATACTACCAGGACAAATAATTGAAGCCTCTTTTTTCATGTACATGTTCTTGTGAACATTGTTGGAAGATCCTGGAAAATGGGAAAAGGGAGCCTCAGTTCTAGAGGAATGTACAAATCACTTCAAGATTGGAAGAATGTAAATAACTGGATTTTGCTTTTAGCTAAATATGTTTAGGAGATGGAGAGTATAAATTCAGTGAGGGGTATCTATGAGCTTATTCTACCCATCTTCAGTTTTAATCTCATCTTGTGAATATTTTAATTACTTTGCTAGAAAATAGACATTATCCGCTATACTTTCTAGGCTCCCAGGTTTATAAATAACAGCGACTTTCCTGCATGTTTTAATTTGTGTTCATGCTGTTGTTTCAGGTGTACTAATTGGTACAGCAAACATATGTAATTAAGTGTAGAAAGTCAGCACGTGAAAAGTTTCTCTAAATGTATCAAGCGTTATTATATGTGTAACCTTTCGTAAAGGTATCAAGAGTCTGATTTGAATTAAGGTTTTCATTAACTAATGATAAAATAAGACTGAGTTCTTATTGTGGCATATTAATTTATGTTTTTCTCCTAAATATGAAGACTTCAAGAGAAGTAAAGATTTCTGGAGCGATTGGACCCTGTGTCTCTCTCAACTCTAAAGGACCTTGTGTCTCAGAAAACGTAAGTTAACTTTGCTGAAAATTAAGGCAATATCCTACTATGGAAAAACAGGATTTAGGATTTCTGGATTTGAAGAGAGGCTGAAACTTTTCCATAGGTGGAATAAAGAGTGTTTACTTTTTACCAATTTTAAATTAAATACATGCAAGTGCTGTTTTTTGGGTAAGCTCCTGTACACCGCTAGAGTAGATTCAAGTTGTATTAGACCTTGCAGATCCCTTGTTGCTTGGTTAGGTTTGTCCACTGAGTGGTTGCTTAAAAATTATTAGAGAGAAGTTATGTGCTGGCAAAGCAGAAGCCAAGTCAAAAGTGAGTTAGCATGCCTTATTGTTAAAATCAGAGATATGTCCATTTATCCAAACAGAGAACCATGAAAATACTTTGTTTAGAAAGACTGAGAGAACAGGAGGGCACAAGACAATGAGAACATCCCTTTTATCTTGACCCCATCTTCCCATTTGTGTAGCTATTTCACCAGATGCATGTTTAATTACTTGATTAGCATATCCAACTATTACAGGCTCCTGAAATAAGTCCTTTAAATTTACATCAGGCTTAAATCATCACTTATTTTCTTATGAAATAATGTTATTCCAGTTTAATTTTGCATTTCATTACTAATCAAAAACAATTCCTGCAAGTAACCAAAATGTCTTACATTTGAAAAGTCTCACTTTTGTTCCTAACAATCTGCATAATAGAACACTTTCCAGTATGGGGATGGGGGGGGAAGTGCTTACAAATGGCCTGCTTTAATCAAGCATTTTTCATGCCAAAATTTTCCTTGTAGTTATGATTGCATCTTTGTGAACTAAAAATCTCAGTATAATCAGCATTTTTTTTCTTAGGGGTCTGGTACAGATTTTCTTATTTTGTCACCTGAATGATTGCATTTTTGATGATAAAAGTTAAAAACCCAGAAGCAATTATATGTACATCTCCTTATTTAAGCTACGTATTTAAATCATAGGAGGTAATAGAAAATTTAATTGTGAATTCGTCTATTGCCTTGCAGTTATATCGTGATTAATTTCTATTCCAAAAACCTTTTTTGTTGAAATTTTCTGAATTAAGATTTTTGACGTAAAACACATGAATAAAAGGTAGATGCATGCAGCTCGTTGCAAGTGGTAACTGGGCAATTAATCTAGCCATAATGCTTTTAACAGTGAACACAAGCACAGCGACAGTGTTGCCAGTATGATTTTTCCTTGAATGTTTTGTGTGGGTTCACTGGGTCTGTTATGGATGACTGGTTATTTTAATTGATTTCTCTGGGTATTTATGTTGTTTGGATGACAGAAAGGAATTGTCGCTTGAAATATATCACTATCTGTATAGGGTTACCTTGTTAGTTACTAGAGACTATGTAACTATATACTATGTAATCTATCTACTGAAGTTTTACTGGTGTGCTTTTCCATTTCATTCCACTTACGTGTGCTTCTTACTTCTTCTCTTGGAACTGTTTAAGCAAATTCTAGTACTTTTTCCTGTTTCTGACTTGCTTTTTCCATTTTTCTAATGCTATCTCCTTGTCTTTCTAATGTTTTAATCTTTTGCAGCCATTTCCTTTTTTTTTTTTTAATTCCTGCGTCCAACACTGCAGTTGTTTTGCAAGAGTGTTTGTCTGAGAATCTGACAGAGTGAGCAGGGAGAAAACTTGGGGCAGAGGAGTTGTAAACAGTTACCTGTAATGGCCAGATGTTGTACTTCACAAAGGAAGTTAGTACTTCTGGTTTGTAAAAGTATTATAAAATCTTTCTACAGGAGATTGGAACAGGAGGTACTTGCCAGTGGAAGATTTGTGGACTTAATCCTACTACAACACTTGCACTGTACTTCGAGGTGGTCAACCAGGTAATAAATATTTGTCTACTTGTCTACTAAACACAGTAATTTTATTTTATGTGACTGCTGAAGCTGATGTATTTGTGCGGTTCCCTCAAGCACAGTAGCAGGGATACAAACGATGTTGCCATTTTGTGTTGCCAAAGTTTAGAGATAGACACTAACAGCGGAATGATGAGCTAGTCGTCTTCTTGAATGTGATAAGAACCAAAGAGCTCTATAAATTTTGAATAGAGTTCATGATCTAAGTCCCAATTTTTGTTTTCAGTGTTACTTACTAAAATGTATTTCAATTGCAATATATGAAAATACTGTAATCTGTATATTTAAAAGTGCTTTTCAATGTCTCTGATGTTTTAGTTACAAAGTAATTACTCCATAATGTTACATTTTAGTTTATGCTTTAATTGCTCAGTATTTGCAAGTAAAGATTGGTTTCATTGAAATGCCTCAGGGGTATATAGCCTGGTTTCCTGTCTCCCTGAGGTACTAGGAAAGAGGATAAAAACATGACAAGCGAATGTGTTACTTCCTTCTAGTACTTTCCCTTCTTCCAAATATATGAAGCTCAGAATCTATGTGAGTTGCCTGTGGTTTCTATATATTTAGTATGCTATATTGCATACTGTGTAACCTATGCAGAGGTTTGAAAACTTGAACTTACCTTAACCATTTCTCATTTTACTTTTTGCATATTTATTTTGGTCTCATTTTATTACTAACTCTAAAACTGGTCTGGTCATGGTGTGCAGTAGTTGATTTCAATTGTCCTTCTCTTTTGGAATTACTTACCTTGTTAGCAGCATATAAACCTGTATTTCTACCGACCTGAGTTTTGAAATTTCAGTTTACACCTGGATTCCAATCTTTACATTTCAATGGCACTTTCTGGGATTAATTAATCAACATTTTAGGGTAGTATCGGTTTTGTTGCCTGTAAGTCTAGTGAAACGTGATGTTCAACTAGAATCTAATTAAATCAGCAATTGTAACACGGCTCCTTTGAAAATATTGCCTCTGGAAGGGTATGTGGAAGGAGAGAGCATTGATTGCTTTAAAGGGTATCTGGTGGAGGCAGCAACTGCTCCTAACATCCCTTAACAGTCTCCAGGTTTATTAGCCATGTTTAGTAAGGATACTCAACATCAAAAGCACCAAACAATGCATTTATACAACTTGAGCTGCCTATTGCTAAGAATTTTATCATTTTCTAGTAGTTTGTTTATACATTTTCAAATTGAGCTGTAAAATCATGAGATTCACCTCCATTTAATTTTTTTCTTCCTCCTGTACTTAGCACAATGCTCCCATTCCTCAAGGAGGACGTGGTGCAATCCAGTTTGTGACTCAGTACCAGCATTCCAGTGGACAGAGACGTATCAGAGTGACCACAGTTGCCAGAAAGTATGTTCTACTTGTGATGAATCATTTTTGAAAAAGCAGGATATATATTTGCCTTTTAATCTTTAGATATTTTTAACCAGTCTATTGTTCTGGGATATGCAGTGCCACAGGTGGTGAAGGCAAAATCATACCTTTGAGACAGTTGCCTCTCTTGTTCTGTGGGCTGTTTCTTCTCTGAGAGGTTGCCGTGGCTGCATAATGATGTTACGGGAGTGCTCTGAAGTAACCCAAGTGATTTCAGATGAAGAGGAAGCTTTCAGTGTAATTCTATGGCCTAAACTGAGGAGATGGTCGAACTTAGGGAATGGCAACTATCACTTTGTAACTTAATTTGAGAGTGCTAGCTGCAGTTCAGCGGGGTGTAAATACCTGTTCTTCCATGTGTAACCTTTACCTGCAGCTTCCTTGATTCAATTTATGTCACAATTTTAGAAAGTAATGTTTAATATTATGCAGACATTTTTCAGTGTCCAATGACGTTTCCTTTAAGCTGAAGGAGATTATTGATTGGTTAATTCGATGGAAGATTCAGTTTATCAAAAAAAAGCATTGCCCTTATAGTTGATATGAATATCTTGTTAACTTACTTTAGTTATATTAATAAAATCTGCTTGGCAAGTGTTAAAAGGCCAGATTAATAGTTCATCTTGTAAGTTGAAAAGAGCAAGCACAAGAAAACTGCTAGTGTGGGAATGTGTGATTAGCTTCATGGACAGCGTTTTCTGTAACTTACCTTTCATAATTCTTATTTTTTTAATGTAATAACTGTTTTATAAGTGGCATTATATTTCCTTTCACTGGTTGTATGGCATCTGTACAAATAAGGGACATTTCTAATTAACAAATGGTTAACTGAGAGGCTGCTCATTTACATCCAGTAGATTTTTGAAGCTCCAGCAGTTTGTTAAACTGCTAACACTACTTTCTTTGCCTTAATTTTGAAGGGATATTTTGAGGTTGGACATCTTTCCTTTCACTGTGATGCAAATACTTGTATTTTTTGTTTGCAGCTGGGCGGATGCACAGACGCAGATTCAAAACATTGCTGCATCTTTTGACCAGGAAGCTGCTGCGATTCTCATGGCTAGATTGGCAGTGTATAGGGCAGAGACAGAAGAGGGGCCTGATGTGCTTAGGTGGCTGGACAGACAACTTATACGACTGGTAAAAAGGACTATACTAAAAGAGTCGGATTGGTTTCTTTTCTCCAGACATATCATTCTTAAATGACTAGTGTTCAGTGATTGTTTCTTTAAAAATAAAACAAAACAAAAAATGAACTGAATGCTTCATTTTCACAAGTGGGGTATGCAGAATTAACTAAGATTTTCTATTTCAAATGGAACAAAGAGCGGATACATTTTTAGTTCATTTATTTATGTTTCCTCAGTCCTCAGCAGTTGGTAATTGCCAGCAATTGAGAGAAATTCTAGCATGAGATTAGCAGAAATTAAAGCTTTCTCTACTTTGTTGCTTGTAATGATACTGTAGATGAAATATTTTTAGCAAAAAAAAAAAAAAAAAAGTCAAAGTATCTAGAAAACTATATGGAATTTTCAAAAGTTTGGTTTTCTGTTTGTTTTTATTTCTTACTTGTAAGTAAACAGTTATTAATAATTGAATTTTAAACATGTTCTCCAGGGCTGTTTAATCATCTAACTCTGCTTAAAAAACAAAAAGCTGTTAAAGCCTCATACGCAAGGAAATCAATGCTTGTTCAGAAATTACATCAGTGTTTTTGCTAGTTTTCTGTTTGCTTACAAAGCTGTAAGCACCTCAAGTTATGTGTCGATTAAAAACAAACAAAGGTACAGTAATGGCATGACCAAGCAATTATGTTTCTTAATTTAGATAATTTTTTCTTTTACTCCAGTGCCAGAAATTTGGAGAATATCACAAAGACGATCCAAGCTCTTTCAGATTTTCAGAAACCTTTTCACTTTACCCACAGGTGAGTAGAAGGAAGGTGTGTCTATAAGGGATAAAGAGAGAATGCTTAGTGAAGGAAGAGGCACTGTAGCACAGAGTAAAATATGGCATTATACTGGATACCAGAATGAAAAGACCCCCTGCCCCCAGCTACTGTCTGGCATGTGACATTAGGCAAATCACTTCTGTTGTCTGTGCTGCTGCTGCGTCGCATTTTGCCCTCTGCCCTCACAGCTAAACTTCCTCTAACTGCATGTATGTTTTGTTTCTCCTATAATGGAATCCTCATCTTACCTCTGTTTGTAATTCAGATAATGACACTTGTTTTTTTAAGGGCAGTTTTAACAAAGAAATTCAGAAAACATGAGAAAAGATATGGTTTTGCTTTGTTGTTTCTTTCCTATATGATTTATCATACTGACCTGAAAGGAAACACTTCACTGGTGAAGTGAACTTGAGCTTGACTATATTAAACTTTGAATAGTTTATTTGCTAATAATCCATTCTGATAAATTCCTCCATTCTGATAGCTCCTGATGTGTTTCTTTGGACTCTTCATAGACTTGTATGATATTTCTGTTCGAGTTACCTACCAGTCTGTCTCAAGGTGTTAAGTGTTGTGGAGAGATTGATTCAGCATGTGAAGAGATTGATTCAGCAATGAAAGGATTTGCTTTTTCCATTTTACTAAGGAAGTTCAACTTTGCTGTAGTTAATGTTCTTTTTTCTGTTCACATGCTGTAACTTACCTTGTGTGTTCAAGCACAGCAGCTTCCCTCACAGGAACAGTAGAAATTAAGAGTAAAGGAAGGGTTTGGCAATATTCAGTCATCCTGTTTATCAGTTAGTACTGGAGAAGAAGAAATATTAAACTTTTCTCTTAATTCAAAGCTGCTTTGTAGGTTTATCCATTCTGATCTCTGTCTTACTCTCATGAGAGTATAAAAACTGGCAAAGGTGCCAGTTTCTAACATACAAGTTAGAAATATTAAAGGACTTGGAATTCAATTGGTCTCATGTAGTTTGTGAAAAACATGTCTGTCCTTGTACAACTCTCCTTTTTATCTGTAAAAGTTCAAACAAATGGTTTTTGTTTTGCAGTTTATGTTTCACTTGAGAAGATCTCCTTTCTTACAAGTTTTTAATAACAGTCCAGATGAGAGCTCATACTATCGTCATCATTTTATGCGTCAAGATCTAACCCAGTCGCTTATCATGGTTCAGCCGATTCTTTATGCCTACTCTTTCAATGGACCTCCAGAGGTATCATTATTTGTAACATAATAGTAGGTTAAAAGGTGCTGTTTTGTGAGAGAGATGATCGTTGTCTTCACTGTTACACGTTATAAAATGTGTTGTTTTAAAAATTGTTGCATGAGAAAGAATATTCATTTAATATAGAACATACTATGAACAAGGCCTATCTCAGAATTCTAATGTAGCATAGTCTTGAGAACAAAGGTCGGTTTGTGAAGAGATAATGTTTTAAACTAAGGAATGGTAAATTTTTTTGTTAGTTTTTGAGAGCTATAGGAGTTTTGCTTTTGTTTTTTGTGGTGCCAGGATGTAAACATCAACAAATTTTTTTTTTTTCAAAATGTACTTTTTCTGGACAGTTTGAAAGACAAGTTGGGGTGTTCTTGAAATGTACAAAATTCCCTTCTATCTTAACACCCTCATCCAAAGCTTCTAATTTTGATGTGGTTACCATTATGTATATATTTGGTACAGAACCTTCTAGCTGAACTTACCATGGCACGTTCTGTATAAACCTAAAATAAAAACATGATCTTCCAAGGAGCTTTTGAAAGAAGTGTAAGATAGGAGACAACAAAAGTAGCCTGATAAATAAGAGAGAGTGAGGAAATGGTAAGACAGTGAAAATAAAAATAGTGGGCAAGGATCTTGTCAGGTTGGAATTCTAACTTCTGTTAGGATTTTTTTTTCCTTAGACTATGTCATGGGGATAAAAAAAGACTTTTAAAAGTGGAGTTTAAAGTGATGAGGTGGTTTGTGAAGAACTACTCACAAGTGTAGGATTATTCTCCCATGTATGAATAACAATCACATGGGTGATGCGAAGGAGAAGCATGATTAAGTGGGAGCTGGCGCTTCAGTGTAGAATGAGTAATAATCTTGTTTTGACTCTTGGAATAGTTAATATTTTTGCTATCCCTAATAAGATTGAGCCAATTAAACCATATGGTACTGATTCAGTTAACTCATATAGTGTCAATATAGTGTCACTACCCTTAAAAAGATTAATTAAAGCCTTAAATATTACATCAGATTTCATAAATCATGAGTATTTACTATATACAGTATTGGTAGATATATATGCACAGTAATAATAGCTGCAAGGACAAGACTGAAAAAAACAAACAACCCCCAACCCTCAAATCTTTTACTTGAATAAGTACTGAATCTTTTATGCATTGAAATACCATTCAAGTTAATGGCATTGTATAGGTAAATATGGAGGTACTTGAAAGACTAGAAAAGTGCATAATAATGAAAGAGGTTTCAGCTCTTGAATACAATTTTTATTACTTTCATGAAGTTATATATTCAGAATCAGGCTGGATAACTTTAGATTGAGATTTTGTGGGTTGCAGATGTATAACATGAAAACGAGCAAATATGGAGCTTTAGTAAGTGATTGAAAAAGTTCCTAATATTCGGTGACGGATTCAGAAAGCTGGTAGTGCCATCTGATTGCTCAGTTCTGCATCAGTTGGTAATTTTTAATGTATTTTTGAATCTTAGCCTGTTCTTCTGGATAGCAGCAGCATTTTACCAGATCGCATTCTCCTTATGGACACCTTTTTCCAGATCCTTATTTATCATGGAGAGGTAAGATCTGGCATTTCTTACATAAATATTCCTTTTCTGTAGGAGTGCTACATTATTAAAGTCAAGCCTCAGTTCTAAAGCATTCCAGTGCTTGACCTCTCATCTGCATGGCTCATACCAGACTCCTAATTCATGTTTGTAGTTTGGTAACCTAACATCTCTATACAGAGATACCTGACATTACTTAATGTTTCGGTGCTGTTTGTTATGACGGGTTTAAGATAAATTAGCTTGCATATGCATATTATTTGTTTCAGATCAATATTTTTTCCAACTTTTGAGAGTGTTATTCCCCCCCCGCCCCACTTTTCACTCATTTGTTTTAGACCTCTAAATTAGTTCTTAAGGGATAGGGAGTCAGAACACCCAAGTTTTGTAGTCACCCTTAATCTGCACTGTCCTGGAGGAATGAAACTGCTTCTGGCAGTTGAGTAGGTAGACGTTTGCTAGTAATATAAATGTCAATACTTGTGACTTGCTAGTGCTCTGTTGCCCTGGAGGAATCGAGTTGCTGCTTTTTACTGCTTTGCAACTGTAAATGGTTCCCAGCTGAGAGTTTGAGAAATATGGTTCTGGATCATGTCCTCATAGCTGCACTGTTTAAAATAATTGCTAAACTTTAACACTTCTTGAGTAGAAAAACGTTCTCTGTATTTTTGTAAGATGCTGTCAGGAAGCAGCTGGGGTGGGCTGCTCCCTGAGGGAAGGGGAACTGGGAGCTGAGCATGATTGGAAGGCAGGCAGAGGCCTCACCCCTGAGGATCTGGCCCCACACTACCTGAGCAAGGCAAGCAGAGCAGGTTGCAGACAGCAACCAGGTTCAGCCACCACTCCAGATCACCAGACAAGTCGGTGGGGATGAAGCAGATCCAAGTTCTAGCTGGGTAGTCAAGTCCCTGGATGGGGGTCTATATGGGTGGGGTACATGGCCAGGTACAGGCACTGCTGCAGTGGAGCTCAGGCAGGAGCAGGAATGAGCCTCAGCTTAAAACGGCTGCCAAGCAAAGGAGGGGGGGGAACACCTACTGAGACTGCCTTCATGTCTTTCCTAGCAGCAACCCATATCAGTGAGCTGACCTTGAGCAGCCAGCTTCACTCCTAGAAGGTGGGGAGGCTGTGCTACAGGCCCTGAAAGATAAATATCAGTGTAAATATTTATTTCTTATGTGTCGTAGACATGCATATTAGAGAACTGTAAATAGTATCCTTGACCTCATGAACTAAAGGATGACAAAAAAATGGAAATACAGAAGCACCACAAATCGTTAGAGTTCTAAAAAAAATAAATATAGTGGCATGTTACTTGCACATCTTGACTCTTAAAAATTAACTTGCATACTATAGGGCAGAAAGGGGTGAGTGCTAGAAAAGAGGCCAGCAATGTGACATTCTCCTCTGAAAAGCCCTGTGTATCCTCTGAGAAAGATGGGTGAATCAGTTCTAAACTTCTTTCTTCCCCCCTATTCCCAGACGATAGCTCAGTGGCGTAAATCAGGTTACCAAGATATGCCGGAATATGAAAACTTTCATCACTTGCTACAAGCTCCAATAGATGATGCCCAAGAAATTCTCCATTCCAGATTCCCAATGCCTAGATACATTGATACAGAGCATGGAGGAAGCCAGGTATGGTAAAATATATATTATATAATCTAGGAAGTGATGTGTTAGTAAAGTAATGAGATTTTTTTGGTAGTAAACATGCATTTCTGTGCTAAAATATGTAAGTTGCAAGTGAAAATTTTGAATTTTAAAGCTTTTACAGAGCTAGATGATTAATAGTAGGTTTTTGCCTGATTCATGAATCCTGGTATTTATTACTATTTTTACTGTACTGACTTGGACTCTCAGATTCCTTGTGCGAGGTGTGTAAGACAAAAAAGATAGTACTTGTCAGGGTCTCTGGACCAATACCAGGAGTATTCTTTTAAATTTATTAGTATTTTATTGATATTCACATTTGCTTTAATAGTGCTTAGAAAAAGACAAAAGCTTACTTTCTGCTGCATTGAAAAGTTGTTAGCAGTTCTGCATTATAGCTATAGAATCCAGGGAGTGGCTTTATTTATAGAGGTGCTACTTGCTCTTTGAATAGGTATCTGTGCATGTTTTTATCTCCAAATAATAGAAATCATGTATTTCATACACGTGTAATTTTTTCTGAGTACAAGAAACTTCTATTTGAGCAGATTAATTTATTGCCTGTGTTTTGTTTTTTAAAGGCTCGTTTCCTGCTTTCAAAAGTAAATCCCTCTCAGACTCATAACAATATGTATGCATGGGGACAGGTAAGTATGAATCCACTGATGACACTTGCGTGCATCATTTTATGTATTTTTTCCCCCGTCTAAGAAATCAAGTGACACATTGTGTACGTGTAAGTAATAATGCCAAGTTTTGAAACTGAAAAAGAAATGCAGTTTTGGCTTGATGCCACCAAAATTGCAAAAGTTAAGAAAAATGGGTTTCATTTCTTCAGACAAAAATGATATGGTTTGATGTTTTAAGCTTCTGTTAGGCTACTTTCATGTCTAGCTGTCCTTCTTAGACAGACACCTTCAAATTCCTTGGAATGAGAGCACTTACCACAAATAAAGACTAAGGGACCTTTATGCAACAGGGGAAATAAATTTTGAAGTTAGTTACACGCAAGAACTGAAAAGTATGCCATTACCAGTGTACTGATGTTTTCCAGAGTTTTTGTGGCCTGAGTGACTGGGAATCAGTTTTTCAAACCTTGTCTTTAGGAAGGAAGTTATGTAAGAGTTCGAAAGATCAACTTTCTGGAGCCGCTTGTGTTCTTGAACGTTGCATCCCAGTTCATGCTCTCCTTCCAAATTCAGCTTTTATAGTGGGAAGAGAAACACTGCTGTGGGTGAATTCTAGTGCAGTGTCTTTTTCTCATGAAAATGTAATGACATCAGACAGTTGAAGCTACATATTAACTGTACTTTTAGAGCACTTTGCTAAAGGGCATACACTATTCAGTGAGAGAGCTCTGTAGCAATTTTACGGCAGTGATTTTTGACAAGTTTTATCAAGTTATGTTTTCGTAGAGACGTATTGGTTCTAATGAAACTTCTGGCAAGGAAGAGCACTGAGATCCAGAGTGAAAATACTTGAAAACTTTGTTCTGAGTTAGGGACAGCACGATTTGAACCCAGCTCTCTTGCCTCCAAAGCCGATAACCAAACCAACAGTCTGTCAGTGTGACTCTTCATCATGTCTTCTCCGCAACATACACAAAAATCATGTAGTTTGAAAGGTCTTGTTTGTATCTAAACATTACCTGGAAATTTTTGAAGTTTTGACGTTTCCAACAGTACAGCACAACTGTTTCCTGCTCATTTAATTGGTAAACAAATGAAACAGTATTCCAAATATTTGCAGTTTTGCAAATGCAAAACAATTCTTGAACTGATCTCTAAGAAAATTGTTCATGCTGGACAAGTGAGACTGATGCATCTTAGAAAAGACAGCTTTCCCTTTTAATGTTGAAAAGAATTCAGTTCTAGGATAACATAAGAAAACGTGTTAATTTACCCAGTGGCGTTGCAGCGTGTGTGCTCAACGTAATATCCTCCTGTGTTTGTAGGGTTTTTTTGTGAACAAAGTTGAACCAAGTACAAATTATGAAATGAAAAATGTAACCGTTGGGAGAAAATTTTGAACTGAATTGGTTTTGCTCTCATTTTTCTCATGAGCTTCCTGGATTGTTTTATGTAATTTTATTTTGTGCATAAGTCTACAGAAAAATTTGTTAGTCTACATTGACCTGCAGAGGGCACCCATGCACCACTGAAACTGTTTCAGGAGGTGATGAATTGACTAGTTTGATTTTTAATATTGTAAGTAAAGATTTTTTTAAACTTTAGCAGGTAGGTGCCTTATTTTCTGAAAATGTTTTCTGTACTATGTAATGGGAAACTTTTCATACAGCTCTATTATGTTGGTTAGTCTTTGAAGGTGCAGTTGAAATTTTCAGTTTATATTGGATATGACATTTATTTGAGAATGCCTTTATTATCATCTCTTTTTTTTAATCTTTTGTCGTGGTAACTATGGGGAATTTGCAATTTGAAATGGAAGAAGAGGTCAATAGCACAAATCTTGTCAAACGCCCAGCTAGCTGTCACCAAATCACTGTTAATTAAATTTAAATTCTCATTTTATGCCTTAGATCAAAACTTTGAATGAACAGAAAAAAAACTTAAGGTGGTCTGTGAAAAATCAAAGCTAATTCTCATGTACTTTTCCGACTTGTACATTGTGATCTTGCTGGGTTTCACTTTATTCCCCAGCAAATAAAATACTCTGCTGCCTTACCTACTAGAATGAAGGGTTCTTCAGAGTAAAGCTGCTGCTGTTGGTGGTAGCAGTAGTGATAGCAGCTGCCTGTGTGCACATGTTAGATGAGGTGTTCAGCTTCAGGAACAGAGTCTGTGCGTTGGTTTTAATTACCCTGGATTACCACTGGCAGTCATCGTGAGGGATCTCTTTTCTTAGGGGTCTGTCAGTTCCTGTGGTAGTTTATTTACTAGAGGATGGTATATTGTCCTTCCATGCATGAGACACAAGGTGGCAAATCATATCCTGCCCCAGAATTAAACTACTTATAATTCCCTTGTGGCTTCTTAAATAAGAGTGCTCAGGCTTCCCTGAGAATGGGGGTGTATTGCGTCAAGTGTATTGTAGTGATCTAAGAACTCCTACTGCTCCTGGATTTGTCCCTTGATCATTAACTGAGAACTGGTTTTGACCAGTTCTCAAAAAGGGGCACCAATTTTAAGCATCCTCATTAAGACCTTCACGACTGTGTTTTGGAAGATTTTGTAAGAGTTCAGACAGCTCTGATTTCATTTGGAAATATGGGTACTTAGTGCCTTTGAAAAGGTTGAATTGTTGAGATTTATAGGCATTCTTCCTACATCAGTAAATGGAAGTAATGGCAGATTGGTTTCAAAGGACTTAAGAGAGTTGCTGTGTAACATTTGCAGAGTTGCCAACTGCTGTTTTATTTAGACTGTAAATTTGTTTAAAAATAGTAATTAGAAGATGACAATTTTGAACTTCTTGGATTTCTGAAAATTACTTCTGAGGTCAAAATGTAAATTGCCAAAATCCACTCAAAAGGGTGGGTTTTTTTTAAATCTTTTGTGATCTGATTTTGCAGTGGCATGACCTTCAGATGTTGTTTTTGGTGTTTCTCTGAGGTGGCACAGAGCTGTAGGAGAGAATTGGCCCAGCTTTCCTTGAGAAAGGTGGTTTACCAACTTCACTTGGTGTCAAATCAGACCCGGACCCTTAGTGGATTTGTTTCCTCCTTTTGCCATTTTGATATGTCTGAGCTTCAGTGACAGATACTGATTTGTAGTTGCATCACTTGCAAGTTTCTGTTTCTCTCACCTTTGTCTGCTCCACTGAGATAGGAATGATACAGGAACTGTGGCATGGAAGTCTTATTTACTTTTAAAAATTTGTAAGTTAGTATTTGGCAGCTCTCAAAAACTCTGAGTTTTGTATAGTTGATGTAAATATCTTGCTATACTGCAGCTCATTGCTGTATGCATTAATATGGAAGATAGTGTAGCTGTGGGTTATGCCTGAATTTATGTAAACCTATGAAAATTTATGTAAATGTACAGTCTGCTGTTCTTTTGTCAGAGGATTTCAGTAAGGATATGCTTCTAAGGTCTTTCTAAATTAAATAAAGTGTTTATTTAATGGAATGTATTGTGCCTTAAAATGCTTTTTCTTCACAATGAGTATAATCAGTTCTCCTTGTTTCCTTTTATTTTGTAGGAGTCTGGAGCACCCATTCTTACTGATGATGTCAGCTTGCAAGTATTTATGGATCATCTGAAGAAACTTGCTGTCTCTAGTGCCGCCTGAGATTCTGCAGTGCATTAAAGGCACAGATAAGCTGTAGCCATATTTCAGCTTTTTCTTCTTTACCCTTTTCCGTGTCTCTTTTGACAGAATGCTCTGATGTGCGCAAGCTGCCTGACTAGATGTAAAGCAGTGTTGTTTTCAAAGAAAAGCTTTTGTTATCAGCTAATGTTTTAATGTGAACTGCAGTTTGTAAAAATGACAGGTAGTAGATTAAATTAAGTTGTAATTAGAGGAAAAAGAAGAGTAATTTTGATTACTGTGATACTGTAATTACTTTGACATCATTTATAACAACTTTGAGGTGCGATTTCAGTTTCCTTTTTAAATAGTTGAGGTTGATTCTGTGCTGCACTATAAAGGCACATTGAACAATAAAGGAAATCTTTGGTGACGTCGGGCTTTCCAGACTGCCGTATGACTACCTTTGCTTACTCAATTTGAGCACGAAGTGAACAAAGAAGCAACAAAAAGCATATAAAAGTAGTATTAACTCAGTCTTTTGACTTAGGCTGCCGAATTTTTCTTTCCTCCAGAGATATTGTTGTTTATGTGTTGTTCATTTTAGGAGTATTTAATTTCAAATATTTCTTCCCACTTACCCTACTTGATTCTTTGGGAACAGAGTTTTTCTTTATTTCCACATAAAGAATTTGAACTGAAAAAGTAAAAAAATCTGTTATTGCACAAAATTTAAATCCACATGTTGTATTTTTGACAAAAGTATCTATTATTAAGCACAGTAACAGGTGAATATGCTGAAAAGTTGTCACTTAGCTTGAGCTAAGAAGAAATCCTACACTACCAAAATGAACTGACTAAGAGTACAGCCTTGATTTTTGTCTTGGCGAGTATACTTTAAAAAAAAAAAAAAGATTTACTTTTTTTATTATTGCCTTATAATGTTATTACACTAATGCATGACACTGCATGTCTGCTTTTTGTTTCTGCATCGTTTTTGTTATGAATTCAACAGGCTATAGTTCTTGTTGAAACAGTATTATATAGAATATGATGTAATTAATTTGATATTTAGTTCATACTTGATTTTTTTGGGGGTGGATAAATTAGTAGGCTTTCCCATTTACTTGTTGAAGTTTACACATAAACCAGATGTTTACATAAGCAATATGACATTTTGACAAGTAAAGATGTGAAATGTGGTAGTGGGCAATAAAACATTGTGCCAAGTCTAAAGGAAGTGAGAAAGAGTTTTGACATAGGAAATTCGTTCATATACTAATGTGATAAGCATATGGGTTTTTTTCTGTTTTCTGTAAATTCTCAAAAACCTGATTAAATCAATTGTTCTCCATTTCTTTGATTTAAATGAGATGAGCTCCTTTTGCCTCAATACAAATAAAATACGTGTTTTTCTCTCACTTTTTGTATTTATTGTGCTGGTTTCTGTTGGTGCTTGAAATGAAATGTGGAAATTAAGGTAGTAATGGTAAAATTTAGAATAACTTCACCACTTTTATTCCTGTAATAATTGGTATCAGACTTGTTTAATTTCCAGAGATACCGAACTGTTAACACTAGTGGCACTTCAGGAGATAAAAATTCAGTAGCTCTCTTGACTTTGTTTTAGCTAATAAATAGCTTAAAAAATTTTCTCGTAACACTCCATATGTCCAATTTATTTGGCAGTTAAATACCATTTGACTAATAAATCTATTTGTCACCAAGTCATGATAATGGATGGGGGTTTTTGTGCTTTCCTTCCTACCCTTTAACCAGCTTTCACCTGTAATAGGTTCTTTTATCCCTTCTCTTGATGTTGCAGATGGAATGATGCACTTCACTCATAACAGAGAACCATCAATATGATCATTGATATAAAACAGCGATTTAACAAAGTTTGATAGTAAATGTAACAGTGGTTTAACAAGATTTGATGGCAAGGTACAGTTGATTATTTACTGCATACAGGACAGGGTAAGTCAGACATGTTGGGGAGACCGTCCCATTGAGTCACAAGGTTCAGAGAGGACCACCTTGCTTTCTAAACTCCTACTCAGAGGAGTTCAGGTGTGACTGGATCCAGTCCTAGTCCTAGACTTGGTCAATGGTTTATTTCTAAAGGGTTATATGTGCACAATAAATCTAAGATGTAATCTTAGTGAAGCTTACAAAGTTTAGCAAGCTCTTAGTCACTTACCAAGGATCCGTTGTGGCAAGGAATCTCTCAGTATCAAGGAGTAAGTGATCTCTGCGACAGGTGTAACCTGGAGAGGTGTCCCTGCTCAAGGGGAGATCCTGGCGTGCAGCCCGCTGCTGTGCAGGAGAGCTCAAAAGGCTCTTGGGCTGCTCACTATTTTTGAGATAAGTCATGTTTGCATACTGACAACAGATGTTAGTTTCTTCTAACTGTGCTTAGGTGGGTGCATTGCTCAAATTATCCCTTGGCTATTGTGGTGTTAACTGTCTCTCCCGAATCCACTTTTAGCTGTATGCAGCTATCACAACCGGATGCATCCATTACCACCACCACTGGTGATTATTGCTTGAGCAGGGTTACTGGAGATAAAGATCAGGTTGGGGGGCGGGGGGAGCATACCATCACACGTGGCAACATTAGGTTTTTTTGTAACTTAAAGCATTTAACATCATCAAAGACTTCTTGAAAATCCAAATGTGTCTGATGTATTACCTTTATCCTCCTGCTTATTCATCTCTTCCAAAGACTCTGTGAGGTTAGTGAGACAGGATTTTCCTTCATAGGAAGCATGCTGACTCCCAAAAACCTATGTCTACCCATAGGCTCGTAAGTCTTGCTCTTTGTTATAGCCCCTACTATCTTACCAGACTCCTCAGTCTCTTAACTTGCAGGATTCCCTCAACAGCCCTTTTTGTGGATGATAGTGACATGGGCAGCAGTCTGCCAGTCACCTGGCACAGAGACTGTAATGGTAGTTACACACATCACTGGCAGCTCTGCCCTTTGATGTTTCACTTCCTTCAGAATTGATTAATACTTAAAATATTATGTTGTAGGGTTGTGCTACAGGAGAAAGTGGTTTAAAAAAGATGAATTGCTGCTCTTTACTGTCCTTGCTAGCTTCTGTATTACTAGGTTTCTTGGTGAAGAGATGCTACCGATCTGTGCAATATATGTGACACACAGCTGTCTTATAACGTGGGTTGACCTATTTAACTATGATAGCAGGCTTTGCAATGATTTCTTTAACTATTTGATTTTGGCTGGACACAGATTGGAAATCAGAGGAGGAGTTGGTCAAATCTCCTTGTGAAAAACACAAGGCTTTAGACTTGCAAGAAGTAGCCTTCTGCAGAACAAGGGATAAAACCATTGCTGACTGTTCTGTTAAGGACTGGGAGGTTGAAGACTGAAAATTATCCATGGGCAGTAGGGGAGCAAGCAGTCAGGTGCTGCTTTCTCTGCTTTGTTAGGCAGGCTGTGAGTTTTAGAACAGTACAAAATCTGTTCTTGATATAAACTTCCTCGCTGGACACATACATGCCTGAAGCATTGCCATCTGGGAAGTACATTTGTCTCGAAGCGCAGCATGAGTGAACCTGAAGTTAGTGTTTGGCCAGGATCATGAAATCAGATGGAAGCTTATAGCAATGTAACGACTGTTCATGTGCTGAGATGTTCTTGTTGCCTGTGTTTGGACATTGTATAGAAACCCACATTGTGATTGGCAGTCCTTGCATAGCGCCTGGTCTGTAAGGCATGTATTTCTAGCCTGCTGCCTTTTTCTGTGGACAGCTTTTCAGGATGTATGTGCTACACAAGCATCTGAACTTTTCTTTGCTTTTTGTTGCCTTATGTCCTGCACTTAAGGTCCATTTATTATGTCCATGTGCCATCCATGTGTTCAGACCAGCCCACAACACAGAGCTCTTGCTGCTAGCATTTTAAAGATTAAGTAAAAGTTTGCTGGACCTTGTAAGCCTGAGAGCTACCCTTCGTTAAGGAAAAAATCTGTTTAAGATCTATTTTGGAATGAGCAATTTAGAGCAATAGAAGCCATCCTCCAAAACATGGATGATGATTTCATATTTATACAGCTAAAAACCTCAAAGTTCTAAGTGTTTCTGGCTGAACCTCAAAACCAGATTCCTTGCTATCCACACAGAGATGTACTCTGGAAAGAAGATTGGAACATCCCCTGACAGCGCTCTGCTCTTTCACTGGTGAGACAGCAAGCTTCTGCTGTTTGGTTTCTTGCTGACTCTGAGCTGCTGTGGTAAATGCCCTGGCTTGGCCTCTCCTCTCCCCCCACTTCACAGGTCTGGGAGTGGCACCACTGGTATGTTGAGAACCTTTGGAAATACCTTACAGTCATTGAATCCATGTTACGTTACAGCTTCAGGATCTCTTTTTTTTGGAGAGTTCAGGATTTTTTAGCTACTCTGTTTATTTCATCTGTTCTGTTTTTGTGGGTGGTTTTTGTTTTTTTTTAATACAAACTGTCAATAATTTGCTTTCCTCTTGCTTGACAAAAGGTAGTGGATTGTTAACTTTAGACTGTCATCTCCTGCTTGGATAGGATAACACAAGGTACCAGGTTTACACACAGATTTAACAAGCTCAACCAAAAGTTCAAGTTAAATTGTTTGAAGGCATGCGGATTTACCTAGAAATATAAATACTGTCAAATTCCTAGAACCTCATAGCTTGGTCTGTGAGACTATGACATTGATGAGTGGTCCCATGGCTGCCTCCAACACTCAATAGCATGTTTGGAAAATGGCATTTCCCAGTATTCCCTCTTTTCCTATGACCAGGAGCCTATCCTGTTCTTCTGCCAAATCTGAGGCAAACAACTATATTATCCCCCTGTCAGATTGTGAAGCACAATAGAATTGAGCGCAGTTTAGCTTTTGCCATTTTGGGTTCATACAAAAGTTAAATGTTACGTGAAAGCCAACAAGCTTGAACAGAACAGATGGAAAAATTAATGAAGCTGTTGCTCTGCTCTAAATTTAATGTAAAATCTTGTTTAAGATAGCAGATTGTGCCTAATAGTCTAAGCTTTTGTCTGAAGGAAGGACTGTGATGCTAAAAGATAAACAATTAAATCGATGTCCATAAATTGATTTTTTGGCAAAAATGAAGCAAAATAATCACTGCATACTTTAACAATGGAGGCTGTCCTCAGCACCTGCAGATTGTCTATCGCGTGTTTCTTTCCATCCCATTCCATGCTTGCCTGGAGGTATCCGGCTGTGTGATACAACTTGCCATGAGTGGGGTAAGAATTTGCTTGGAAGCTACTGTGTTTGGAACGAGCAATAGGCTGTCCTTTGCCTTTCTCAGGCAGAAATACATCTGTTGTGTCATGGTCTATAGCCAGCTTAATGCCTTGGAACTGTGCGCATTCAGGGGGTGTTTCTCTGGCTAGGGAATGGCCAAAGACCAATATATCTTATTAGAAAAAGAGCCCATGTCTCACAAAGCCCAGGCATGGCAGCCCTGTAATTTTCTCCTCTTTTCCCTGATATTTGGAACAGCCAACCGCTCAGGGATTAGCCACTTTCAAAGCATGCATACAGATTATGCTATCAGGGTAACATGGAACCATAATGCTTGTTGAGGTGAGGTTGAATAATGTGGGGATGGCCTTTGAGGTCCCTGAATGCGTACTTCCTCCTAGGTTAGAACTCACCTCTGTGTGGTTGCCGACCTTTCAGCCTCAGGAGAGATGGCAATGACTCACGGGCCACAGTTCGTAATCTACAGATAGCATGTGGAACTGTATTGCTTTTAAAGGGTTATTAATAAAAGTTTAGCAAGGGAGCATAGCCAGCTGTGAAAAATTGAAGCTAGGTGGAGACCCAGAAAAGTTTGGGTGATACTAGATTGTTATGAAGTAGCCAATATAATTAGTAAAGTACCAAAGAAGAGGAGATTACATTCCTGCTGTAATTTTTTTTTTTTTCCTATTGCTTCAACTGTGAGCTCCTTTTCAGCTGCATACTGGAGGCTGGTACATATTTTGCTGTTTTCTGTAGTAGCACTGACATGTTTGAGCTTTGACTCTGAACTGGTATGGACTTTGTAAGACCCTACCCTATATGACCTGAAGGGAGTGCTACCATGGGAGAGGGATTTTTTATTTTTCCTGCTAGAGATGTTAGCGTTACAGGGCAGCTTGAATTACTAACTGAAACATGTGGACAGCTTAAACTGAGCTATCCTAATCTGCAGAGATATCACACCTGGCTAATCAAGTAGAGTTCTGAGTGGTTTGTAGCACTGCTGATCTTTATTCATCCTGGAGCAAGTGTATTTTTGCTAGCACTGCTTTCTAGAAGGACTTGTGTTGAATTTTTCCAGAAAACTTGCAGGGTTTCTAGGTGCATCTTGCTGCATCTTTTTGACATGCGATGGAACGGCTAAAAGAACAGTGAGCGAGCCTCAGACCTCTTCGTATTACCACAGGCGCTGTATGCATGGAGGGCCAGCTGCTGAGCCCCTCTCCTGTTCATTCAAGAGCAGAAGTGAAAGACAGGCTGTAAGGAGAGGCACTGACAGCCAGCCAGGCTGGCAGTCAATGGGCCAAGGAGCTCGTGGTTTCAAGCAATGCTGCCAGTCTAGTTAGGATCAAAATGCGATCCTCCCATACAAGTTGCTGGAATCTATCCTCCCGCTACAGGTATTTACACACTGCACTGAGGGGAAAAATAGCACCGTGGCATGAGCAGTGCTGCAGCATGAGAGGATATAACTTCTCATTTCAGACTTGATCGCACTCCCCTGCAGGAGGAGGAGGTAAATGGAGATAACACCCTTTAAATTACGGCACTGAACCAAACAATGGAATTGTACTCCATTTTTGTCCCTGCAAAAGCAGAAAATTGTAGAGGTAACTTGTTACAGAACTTAACAGAATGTATATTTTTGTCCTTTAGAAAATTAGGATTTTATCACAGACTTTGAAGCTAAAACTGTTTGCAGAAGATAGAGTGTTTTTTCACTGGAGTAAAGACAGGTCTGGAAAGAGAGATTGCCATCAGAGCTAATCCCCCACAACTGTACTTGTGTAATGGACACTTTGCTCAGACAGGTCTGCTTTGTGCTGTTTCCTCTGAATGAGCTGTCAGCCACAAAAGGTATTTTAACACCTATTGCAGAACTAATGCTTTTCTCACGAAAATGCAACATGAAATTTGCGCTGTGTCATGGGAGAAAAAGCAGCAGAAATCAAAAGCCTATGACAATGTCTGGAGTTCTCTGTGGTAGCAAAGAATTTTAAGTGAAATGCCCAGGGGACAGGGGGAAATTGGCCACGTGAAATGCAGTAACTTGGTAGTCCCTGCCAATCTAATCGGAGCCGAAAAGGCCTTGCCAGTTTCCAAACAGGAAGGTAACTTAACCCCAAATACTAGCAAGACACTCATTTGATTATGAGCACCAGTTTGGCATCCTAGAGCAAGTGGTGGTTAGTGGCTCTTCCAAGGAAGGAAAAATGCCCCAGAAGCAAAGCTGTGCAGTGGATGGGTGGAGGAGCAGACTACCGCAGCCTTCGCAGAACAGGTTATCCAGTACGTTCATGGCAAACAGATCTTTACTCAGTTCTATTTTCTGATTTTTGGCCCATCAAAGGTAAATCAAGCCAAGTACACTGTGATTGCTATTTTTATAATTTCACTGACTAAAATGAAAAAGATGATTATGCTGAAATTTTAGTACATAATGTTCTGCTGTTACTTCCTTTCCTTTGGGAATAACTGAAGCTGCTTTACTTTGTACTTATCAGATGTGTTAGTCACACGTTGACAGGATGCTTTTAAGCACAGATGCACAAACTGATGGCTGCACCTTCCAGACTGAAGATTGACTTAATAACCTAATAACCTCTTTCTGGCTAGGGGATATGAATTAATTTTCCTTGAGAAAGCAAGAATACAAGCCTGACAGGCAGCTGTAGAAAACGAGGTAGATTTGGTAATTGCATGTGATCTACCAAGACTGCAGGATAGAGTCCCATTGCTTATATATGTTACTTTTCACAGAATCACAGAAAGGTTGAGGTTGGAAGGGACCTCTGGAGGTCATCTTGTCCAATCCCCCTGTTCAAGCAGGGCCACCTAGAGCTGGTTGCCCAGGACCTTCTCAAGATGGCTTTTTTTGACTCAAAAAGGAGTTGAAAATTTACAAATTCAAAGACAGGTCCTTGCACAGGCTACTTGTTATCCTGTGTAATTGTAGTCCAAATGGAAATAGTCCCATAAGCTGCAGGAGATGGAGCGAGAGCTCTCTGCTCCCCGTGTCAGTCTCTGTCTTTATGGCACTGTGCAAAACTACATGTATAAATGTGCAGAGACTTTTTTCTGAGAGATGATTTTAACTGAAAAGATAATGTGTGGTCAGAACAATTTCCAAGGCTAGATCCGTCTTAATCAGAAGACCGAACGCAGATTAAACGAAAAATTAAATTGTTCCTTGTGTGTAAGTATCTGAAATCCATGAAGTGACAGGTCCTCATAGTAGGCCAGTTGCATCTGAATGAAAAATATGCTTTGTCCTAGCTAAGTAATGTGTATAAATAAGTCTGGATTTATTTTTTGAGATGTTATATTTGGTAATGTATGACATAATGCCACTCTAAGCAGAGCTTGAAATAACTTGGAATTAAGCTGAACAGAATAAATAGGACAGCTGTTTTAGTCAGATTTCTGCAACGTGTTAATCTTAGACACAACTGTCTTATTTGCTAATAGAAGTATGTATTAAAAATACGTATTATTTGAAATACTGCATTGCACATTGCAGTTGACAGTTCCCATGTCCTTACAAGAAGCAAAGAATACTTTTACAGCTTCTGCCTCCAATCTCACAAAGAAATGGAATAATTTGCTTTTGCAAATTTGATCCCAATGGACTAAGTGGTTACTTGGTCCGTGCGGATCAAATGTGCGTGCTAATCCCCTGCAGGATCAGAGCTTTGGTTAAAGGAAGATGTTATCTTCTGAGATGAATATCAGTACTTAATGCTAACAGATAAGCCCTGACACACTTTGGCTGCAATTCCGTGTCTTTGTAGGATTGCAGGAGCAGGCCTGCTACAGAGAAAATGGTAGTACGGATTCATGGTGTTCCAGTGAGTGGAGTATTTTAATTGCTGGCATTACCTTTGACAAACCTCGAGAGGGCAGTAGATGCATAAGGCTTCTGGCCTGATTCTGGTTCTGATTATGTTAGTTACTGGGGTAATCAGATGGCTTTGATTATTCCTCTTTTATACCCGTATAAGTGGGGACCCAATCAGTGTAGAATTTGAGTTAAATTCACCTTCACTTAGAAAAACACAGCAATATCTTCTTTCTTTCTTTTTCAGTTTAAACTTCTATGACAAAAATCATGACAACCCCCTAAAGTAAACAACCTGTCATAAGCATTTTTGATGTTTTAAGAAATAATCTAGAAAGAAGAGCTACAAAGAACTGATTTAAAATATTTTAATGGAATAAGCTGAAACTCCCCTAGGTGTAACAAGGCATCTTCTTTTAAAAAGGTGAACTTGTAAGGTAAAATGTGAACAAATAAACACAAGAGAGGGAATTCAGCAGAATGATCATCTTTTGATCCTCATCTTCTGAAAAGAATACAAAATAAACAGAAACTAAATACACAGGCACTGATTTGCATGCATCTTTTTTTTTTTTTTTTTTT
>VYXH01007717.1:1336688-1355733 GCA_013397275.1 Burhinus bistriatus | reverse complement strand
TTTTTTTTTTTTTCTTCTGTGGAAAGTGAAAAGCAGGATGTGATTGACTAAAGGAAATAAGATGTGTCGTATCTATGTGGCTGGTCAAAGACCTGCCCAAAACGTTCACTCAACTGGAACTAATGTAAGAAGACAATTATCTTGGAGGTCCAGAATGTCCAGAAGAAAACTTGTTAAGTTAGGATTTTTAGTGTTGAATGAACACTTCTGATACATCCAGGTTCATTTACTAATTGGGAAAAAAAACCCCATTGAATATGCAAGGAATTATTAGTTCACAGAACATTGCACCTAATCACTGTCCTAGGTGTTGTACAAATGACATGAAACAGCTAAAACAGGCAAAACTGAGCAAGGAGGTCCAAGTGTCAGGAAAGAGAAGCAAAGGATCTTGGGAGGCTGGAGCAGCCACATGTGTCTTTGCAGCTGAGGAAATGTACTTGTGGCTAGTAGGCACTGTGGGAGAAGTTTTTAGCATTATAAAACTGGTGGCTTTGATGTGTGGAGTCACTGAGGGCTGTATATCATATTTACTGCTCTTCTGTCTCATAGCTCCGCCCTTCTCATATGTGCCTGCTCACAAAGCAAGTCATTTCATTAGCGAAAGCAATCAGATCTGCCTTTTGTAAATCCACACTTTTCCTCCCACCCTTCTTGTGCTTCATTTGTTTGGAAACGGATCCTAAGGAGGTGTGCTGCATGGTCTTTTTAGGGACTGACTTGAAGCTGGCCAGCATTTAGTTCCTCAGATCTTCCTCTGCACCCTTCTTAAAGATGACTTTAATATTTAGCCCCTTTCCATGGACCTCCCTGCATCATCATGTGTTCTGAGGGTGATGTAGCTTCACAATCACATCACCCAGCTTTTTCACCATCCTTCCGTGGGTCCCATCTATCCCAATAGACATGAATACACCCAATTTCTCTAAACAGTCCTTAACTCTCCTGGTTCTGTGTCTCCTACTCCTTTCTCAAACCGTGCAGGTGTGTATGGAGGTCTGGGAACTTTTTGAAGGCCTGAGGCAAAAAAATCATTGAGTATTTCAGCCTTCGCTATATTGTCTGCTACCAGGTTGTCTGCCTCATTCAACAACAGCTTCAAATTTCCTTTGAACCCAGTTTGCTACCAGCGTGCTTACAGAAGTGTTTTGCTTTTACCCTTTATACCCCTCAGCAGCTTGAGGTCCAACCGGGCTCTGTCTTTCCTGATGCCATCCCTAAGCAATGGTTTTGTACTCCTCCTTTGTTGCCTGTCCTTGTTTCTGCTTCTTGTATGTTTTCTTTTTTGCATTTTAATTCATTAACAGCTCCTTGCTTTGCCAGTTGGGCCTTCTGCTGAAATTTCTGGTTGTATACAAAATCAGTCCAGCCTTTAGTTAGAGTTAGAGGGTATTTTGTTAGTACACCTATCTTTTTATTATTTTTAGACTAAGTTCTGTCATTGGCCAACTTGTAGATCTTGCAACCCAGTTTTTATGACAATCCTGCCCTTCAGGAACCACTTTAAATCTGAATGATTCCCCTCTCTTTCTTCTTGCAGTAATTTGGATTCTTGCCTTAACGCAATGCAGATGTAGTTAAGGTGACATTCACTTGTAACCTTTGCAAGAAGCAAATGTAGCTCAGATCCAGCTCACCTATCTTTATTCAGATCACTAATGCATACTTGTAATATTTCTATGCATGTTACATAAGGGCATGACTTTTGGTGGACTCAGCTTTTGATAAAGCAATGCTTTTTGAACACAATACTTGAGGTACACTAACTGGGAAAAGGAAGTCTTTGTTCCACAAATCTCAGCCTATCGTCAGCTTGGAAGTCTCAGGTCACAAGAACTTCATTTTCATAGGAGGTTTTATATATGTGAGGACTTCAGAGACCTTGTGAAGTTCTTCCTGTGTCAAACAGAGTTAAAGATTTTTTTTGGGGGAAAAGGAAGCATTGAAGGTCAGCAGGCTGAGTAATGTGAAGGCAAGACTCGTTCCATACCGTAAGATTAATGGGCAGAGTGGGCTCAGCAGTGAAAAAAAGATGTGGTTTTGACTGAAGGAAAAATCGATATGAACAAGGTGATGGTGGTAACTTGTGATCACTGAATGAATTTTCAGATTCATTACTAGTAGTAAGAATATGTTGACTTTCTGTTCTGGAGTGATGAGAAATAGACTGGAAATTTGCTTGCTTGTTTGTTTTTTTAAGGGATCATTCAAACCAGAGGAAAATGATGTAATAAAAAAGCCCCCAAACCCAAACCCAGGCAATGTAAAAGTACCTTCTACTACAGCACCGTCCAGTGATGACTTCAGTGAGGGCAGGATTCAATTTCACTTCCCAAGCAGCTGTTGCATGCAAAGGTTAGACAGCAGAAGTTGCTGCAGCTGTGAAGCAGCAGTTCTCACCGTGTGATTGAATTAGCTAATTTCATGAGCTGTGGCTCCAGATGTAGAGGCTCAGGCTTGACTTAGAGCATGAACATTTGTTAGAGGAGTGAGCTGTGAACAACCAACAGAGCCATGGGAACAGGCAGTAAGTCAGTCTCTTTGTACAATACCTCATTTCTGTTTATTGTATTGCATCAAGAGCTCAGTTTGAAATCAAGCTGTTTATATGTTGCTGTTCCTTCGTAAAGCTTCATTTGCCAGAGAAGGCATGCCTTCTGCAAACTTATGGTGAATGGAAATTTCAAGACAATTGCAAGAACTTTTCTGCATCTAGTAAGGGCAACTTCAGCGACAGACAACTGGAGATTTAGTGTGTTTTTAACATGAAAAAAAAAAAAAAGGATTGTGAGTTTTAGAAACCCTGCCACTTGCTACTGGCCTGCCTGCTAGCTTGAGTGGTCAGTGGAGCCATTGGAGGATTTTGTTCATCAGCATCAGGCCACTGCAACCATCTTGCTGCGGTCACGGCTGCTTGAGTTTGGTCTCCCAGCTTGGGCCTTTGTGCACCAACACCCCTGTGTGCAGCTGCCCTCTGGCCTTCATCCCCCTTGCTTGTGCCCCAGCCCTGTCCCCCATGCTCCTCCTCAGGCCGGCCAGTGCTGCCTGCCCTGCGTGTGGCCTGGCCACGAACCTGCCACCCCCGCCTCCTCCCTCCTGTGAGGCTGCTCTACCTCCACTTTCAGGTGGAAGAAACATTTGTTGGGGCATCCTGACAGAAACGAAGGTATTTGACTTCCTCAGTCTCTTGTGAAATGCAGGAAATTCCAGACCCGCAGCACACCCTGTGTCTGATGGGCGCCAGCTCCTGCCCCTGCTGTGAGGCCGAGTCCTGGGCTCCGCTGTGGATACCGCAAACACAAAAATGCTCCTCCCTCTTGGAAAGCTATCGTGGTGCCATGACAGGGGCTAAACGCCAGGTTCCCTGTTTACTCTAGGAGGACATCGCCAGATGCAGGGCTCCTCGCTGGTGAGGTGCTGGCGTGGCCATTTTCTCCCTAGAGTGCATTCACCAAACAAACAGTCTGCCCAGGCTTCAGGTGCCGCAGGTGTGGTGACAGGAGGAATATCAAATGTCTGAGGAAACACGGGATGGCTGTACATTTCTGGTGAATCCACACTCCCCTAAATGTACTGGCAGGACCTGAGAGAAGGTTTTATTTAAAGCTGCCCTGTGACTTTACAGCGAGGGAGGAGGTTAGAAAGCCCGTCTGCAAGGTCTGCATACAGTGCTGCTCTTACGCTGATGCCGCCATTACTCACCCAAGCACTGGGCAGAACCTGGCTCTGCTCTACACCGTGATTTTTTTATTGCAGAGCTCAGAAAAGAGCACTCAACTTGTTATTCATTGGAAATAAGGGCAGCGTTGGACATTATCCTATAACCCGAGAAGGAAGGAAGTAATTTGGAGAGAATTTCATGCTTTCTAAAGTACCAATAGTTTAACTTCTTTGCAGTTTTTGTATGACTCTAAAATACCTCACAACTGTGGCCTGAAGCAGTACAGCAGATTTCCATGCGGCTTTGCTCTTCTTTCAGTGTGGCTCCCTTATTCAGTGTGACTGCACCCTCAAATGGGATTAGGTGACAGCGTGTTTGAAGTGCAATGCTGATTAAAATCAAAACCATCTATTTCCCTGTATATTGAGTATATGGCTTTGGGAACACAGCCTGACCTGACTTTTCTTTAAATTAAATAAAAGGCAGAGTCATCCAATGGAGCTCTGAATTGCCATTATCTAGGGTTCTCACCAGTCATAAATGACAGGAATTGAGATGCTTTTGAAATAAATAGGACAGAACACATAAAAAACAAATAAAAGCTTCTAGGGTTACAGACCTCTTGCCTGCCTAAAGCTACTGCTCTAAGCAGGCTATGAGCCGGAAATAAAGACAGTCAAAAAAAGTAATAGAGGTAAATGATGTTATGTTGCCTCCACGCTCTTTCATGGTAGAAGATAGAAGTAACTGAAAACCCACAAGGTCTCACATACGGATGAGTCAGGGCAACTGGTAGCTTGCGCCTCGATTACCTTTCTTCCTTTAAGCAGTTCAATTAATTGGGGCCACATGGTCCATGCAGTGATGCATTATTCCCTTTGTTTTTCCAGGTGTGTAAGCACCAGAAGCAGCTGTAGCTGGAAAGCCCTTGGAGACATTGTGCTTTGTTGGGCAGCACTGTGCAGGTAAATTTTCAGCAGAATTCTGCAAATTTGTGTTGTACAAAGCAGGCAGCAGACTTGTTTTTGTGATCTGACAAGATGTGAAACTGTTTTTTCTAGGAAGAGCTCGAAGAAGTTTATGTGAGTTTGAGGTCTTATTTCCTAACAGGCAAATGCATGTTATCTTGAGAACTCTGGCTTGTAGATGCTGAATATCTTGGTAGATTGGCATTGTAATCTCTGGGCCTAATCTGGATGTTTTTTTCTTGTGGTGGTATAGTGCTTTACTGAAATGGTTAAAGGACTACAGCCCTGCAGTATAGGATTGGTTTGTTGGTTGTGTAGTCACAGGTTGGTCAGAAATGTTTTGGAATAAAGTGCTAGTGAATGTTCTTCTTTGGAGGAGAAACTTTGAATGGAGTTTCGGACTTAGGGTGTCACACCAATCCTTTAAATAAGACTAGCTGAATAACCAAGGGTACTACATTGTCATTGGGGATCTGTTAATAGTCTAATGACCCAATTTTTGCTGTAGTAAGGAGTAAATGCTAACTTCAAAAGTGGTGTCCTTGTACTGTTTTTCTTTTTTTAATGAAATAGGTTTTTCTGTCCAGATTCAAGTTGTAGAATGTTGTAAAGCACTTTCACTCTGGAATAACTGCTCAAAGGATGGATTTTTTTGTTGTTGTTTTCTTTTGTTTTACCACTATGAGTTGAAACAGTCTAAATTTTTAAAATGTGTATGACGTATTTATTAAATCAATTCCTTTACCTGCTTGTAGGTAGACGTATTTTATATACTTAAGAGAACACTAGGGCTTACAATGTTGCTCTCCTTGTTGCATCAATCTTCTCCCCCTCCCCGCCCCCCCCCCCCCCCAGTAAATACATGTCCTAAAACCTATCACAAACCTTTGTTAAATGTGTCACTGTTATTGTACTGTTATTTTATGTAATAAAAGCTGTTGCAGAAGGGAAAAAAAACCCACCTAAATTTGATTAGCACAAAAGCTGATTATATAAAAGCTTAATTTACATTTTATTTTTCCCAATAGGTTGTGCAAAATGGCAGTAGCCCAGTCATTTTTGTAATGCAGTAATCCTGTGCTTGGACAGCAAAACCCGTACGTTTAGGTGAAGCTAAATAAGACCATGAAAGGGTAGAGATATTATGAAAAGCTATAGTTGTTTTCTGAGTAGTTTCTACTGCTTTCTGCCTATCTGAGTGCTCACAGAAACAACTTTTTGCAAGAGACCAAGTGCTAGATTGTTTGCACTGTCACCATTTTCACATAAGGAATCATAGAATCATAGTAGAAAGTAGCAACGACAGTAGGAAGACAAAGTGGAGACTCCTGAGCTGTCTCACTGGTTCAACTGGCTGAAAAAAGTAGACTACAGCTTCCAGTTATGATCTAGGTGGACAGAGAACAGAAAATAAAGACAGTGTCAACATTTGAAGATATTACAATCATTAATGTGTCGCAACTTCCTTCTGTCTCTAAGGTTATCCTTCTTTTATAGCTAGTGATACTGAGAGGTTAACAGCCTTAACCAGGAGCCTATGTCGAGACACAGCATCACCAGACATTCTCGTCTCCTGAATGTTAGTCTGGCACCTTAAGAGAATTGTTCCTTCTTTATGCTCCTGTGACCCAGTTGAAAGGTTGCAAGCAATCCAATTCAACATATTGATATGGAAAGTCATTCCTCTGCAGTGTAAAAAGTTCAGTGCCTCAGATTAATTCTGAGTCACCACTGATTCTCTGGCTACCTTCAGTTTAAGTAGAACTAATCATGAATACCTTTCTGCAGATACATTGTTTCTTGGAAATATGACTCTTGCTATGCCACCTTATTTTCAGGTTAGGACAGAGTTATAATCTCATCTCTAAATAATGGTAAGGAAAGGAAAATATTTCAAAATCTTTCTTCAGAACACTGAGTGTCTGCCACTAAAAGCCTTCAGGATACTAACTTCTCAAGAGTATGCTGAATTCTTTTGCAGTCAGTGGAAGATGAGAGTGGATGCTACCTTCAGTCAGGCCTTTGGGTTTCAATAATTTCAGCATGCACTAGGCAGGAATCTCCATTAATGACTGCAGTCCACACACTGTAATATCCTGATGTGAGCAGTCTCATGGCACAATAGGATAAAAATATAGGTGGATATCTGAGATTCTTAGTCTGAAACAAAATAGATAGGTCTATTCACATCAATTTTTTAAAGAAAGATTACCTCATTTATAAACATAAGGTAGGTGTATAAACCTGTGATTTAATTGTCTTAGTCACATTACACAAGTATTTTTCATGGTGACTTCTCAGACTGAATCTTTATTAACTATTTAATAAACAACTCTTACGAACCACCTTGAATATGTGTTCCTTTGATCAATGATTTGTGCCTGATTTATTCAGAGACTATTGACTGTGTATACTAAGCTGAAAGAACCTGTCATAGATGGTTTTCCATTGTCATGAAATAAAAAAATTGTGAAAGCTACTGTAAAGGAAATGTAAAAAAGGAAGGTGGTAGCTATACAGCTAAGTTGTCTTTCATAGTATTTTATAAATGGTAGTAAATGACTTACATGAATACAAAAAGAATATTCTCACCATTATAATCTTCAATGAGTATGTTTTTATCAGACTTTTTTTCCTAGGGTATTAAAAATATTGTAAATGAGACTGTGATACTTTTCTTTTTGATGATGTGATAACTTAGTTACAGTATTAGCAAATCCAATGATCTTCATACTAGAAGAGAGGAACAAGCTCAAATGAATGGCCTGTTCATATGAACTAGCTAAGAGGGTTGTAATCTATTTGCATAAAGAAAGTTTTTTAAAAGCTTTCCGGAAAAAGATACCCTCTGTAATAGGTGTGATGCTAGAAACAGACAACAAAAAGACAGTGCTGTAAAGGGCAAAATCTTGCACCTGCTGACACTAGCAGGAGATGTACTGACCCCAAATCCTCTTACATTACTCAGAGATTGAAGAGTGAAGTTGACTTTGGCTTTCTTGAGTAGCTGACCACTTCAGGAATATGAGAGAACTAACTGTAGTGGCTTCTCCTTACACCCTTGCACAAGGAATGTAAAGAATATAGTAGCTACTTGTGGTGTAAAAGTATGCTTTCAAATGCTCTGATCAGCAGTCTCGCTGTATGTCTGCTCAGACCATGTCTGGCAACTCAGGTGCATCTATAGTCTTTTAAAATCTGTGGTTTAGATTCCCTGAGGGCATCCTGTTAACTACTGAGGGTAAGAGACGGCACCTCTTTCAACTTCTATCCATTTAAAATGTATGGAGGGGCCTTTAGCAAATAGCAAAATGTGATAAGAAGCTTCAAGCAATCAGCCTGTGTGCAGGAACTGGGAAGGAGAGGTAGCCTGTCAAACAAAGCAAGCTTTGAATAATAATAATAATAATAATAATAATAATAATAATAATAATAATAATAATAATAAATAATAGTGATGGTGATGGTGATATATAGCAGGATTCTTTGGGCTTTTTTGGAAACATGCTAAGAGATCTGTTTACAGAAGTAATGAAGTACTACAAATNTTTGAATAATAATAATAATAATAATAATAATAATAATAATAATAATAATAATAATAATAATTAATAATAGTGATGGTGATGGTGATATATAGCAGGATTCTTTGGGCTTTTTTGGAAACATGCTAAGAGATCTGTTTACAGAAGTAATGAAGTACTACAAATCCTAGTGGATTTGGGAGGTCAAGGATTTGTCGACAGCCAAGCACAGCTTAAGCGAGGTGAAAAGCTATTGGTACATCAAGTCAAGTGTCCGAAGTGAGGAAGCTTGAAGATACAAAATCAGTAGATGTAGTCTCTACTTTCCGTTTTCAAATAGCTGTTCCATTGCTTCTTCTTGGACTGTGGATGCTATTACTACTGTTTGCCAGTTGATATGTCATCAGCTTCTCATATATTAAGAAAAAAAAATCTTTAAGTACATACTGCCTGTTTATACTGATGTGATCTTATATTGAATTTAAACATTTAATTGTCACTAAAGAACACAGCCGGCAAAATTAAAATGCATGCTGAGCCTTTAGCTTCATGGTTGCTACACAGCCTTTAGATGTGGATGCTCTGTACATCATACCTGTGCTTGAAATACCATTGCTCCTAAACCAGTTGATCTGTAATTATATCTGACCCAGTGTACCCTAAGCCCTGCCCCACTGGGGATGTTGATGTTATGCCATGTAGCACCACAGAAAGTCTTTTGTAAAGCTGCAGCTCTGATTACCATGAGCCTGGGTCTCCTATACTAATCTGCTGTTACGTATCAAACCCTTTCAATTTATTTCTTTTGTCACTAAGAATTCCAGTAGCTTATCAAACCAAGTAGAGCTACTGCAGAATCTTGTTGCTGCTGTTGTTGAAGGGGTGTCCCAAGACAAGATCAACCAATGCTATCTTTTGGCATCAATGTGGGGAAACAAACCTTTTTCTTGTTACCTACTTTAGATGCTACCTGAAAGTTACAGAAATCCTGCAACTATTGGTTCAATACACATGTTGTAGACATGCAGGAAGGTGGAAAAAATTCGTAAGACTTTGCAGAATTTGAGTACAATGTTTTTTTCCCCCTCCAGCATCAAAGAAGGCAACACAAGCTATGGGTTCACAACCGAAGTACTGCAACAGGGAGTAAGGCTGAGGTAGCTAGAGAACAAAACTGGCTGAACTTGGGGAAATATGCATGAATATATGGGAAATGTGAGTCAAATCGCTTCATCTCTCCAGGCAGGCTGAGATGCTTGCCAGTTTAAACAGCTTCGGTGCTCAGAATCAGAAAACTGTCTATTTTAACGTTTGCAACTAATTGTCTTAGATGTCTTTTTGTTTAGTAATTTTGTGATTGCAGGATACCTCAAAAGAGGCCGAGACGAAAGGTACTTTATTAGCTACAGATTTTGAAAACAGAGTAAGTGAGCAGAGAACAGGGGTTGGCTTAAAATGTCTGGATTGGATATTAGAATTTGTCTGACTTTTTTAAACTTCCAAACTGCTGCTACTCTTTACAGTCTAGTGCTCCTTGATGCCGGAAAGGGCCATTGTTTTAATGTATTTCATATACCCTGAGTTACAATTGTTCTGCAGCTCTTGACTTCGCTGATATACGTGTGAGTCCAGGAAATAGCCCAAATTGGGGGATAAACTCACCGTGTGGGGTGTACAGGATAACGGTCCCCAAATGTGGCACTGACAGAGGCACAGAGGATTCTTTGGGTACAGACTGTCTTGTGCTTCTTTGCTCATGTCAGTGTACAGCCTGCAGTTAGCATCGGTGAACTTTTTCAATCTTGTTGCAATGAGAGCCAACCTCCCAGAGAACAGGTTGAGACATCAGGTTAAGCTTCTGATGTCCCCACTGCAAATCCGGACTTTGGTGGTTAGAGAAATTCTTGTCCCTCCTGCATTTCCCCCCCACCCCACCCCCCCTTCTCTCCTTTTCTGTTTCAAAGTGTTTGGGGAGTTTTATCCTAGCTGAAATCGTCTTCAAGCAAGATTTAAATGCCCTTGTTCCTCGAATTGTCAGCAGTACTGACTTTTTTTAACACCCAGTGTGGATGTTACCTCTCACAGTATCTTTGTGGCACAACTTGTTAATGAATTCCATAGTGCCTTACAAGCTGCACATACAAACATAGTATAAGATCCATCCGAGGCTGAGAAAGCAAGCTGAGAAAGCTTAGAGCTCTTACTGGTTGGGGAAAGGATTATCTCCCTTCTTTAAGAGGAAGCACACAACTGGTGTTTGCTTTATTAAAAAAGCTGTTGTTTGGTGATGTTGATATCGTCTGCAAAGGCAGTCTGCTTCCTTGTCCTGCAAACTGATGAACACATACAGGGATTAGCTCCTGCTTCTCTTTCTTCAGGTGACACTTCTTGATCCCATGTGGACTGTGCTCTGATAAAGGCCTTCAACTCTCACAGTGAATCAAATCTAGCTTCAATAATGAACTGAGCTACAAAAGATTCTTGAAACTGTCTGTAGCGTGAGATTGTTGGCGATGCATTCCTGTGTTACAGTCTCTCTAATTCTGCATGCCTTTAACGGGATCCGAGTATGGACCTGATGCCTTGTAACCACTGAACAAAAAAGGGCATGTTTTTCTTTTCAGAAGGTTTTGACTCAATTAACCACTGTATCCTGATATCCAGTTAAGCATAGTCTGATTTTTTAAAAAAAATTTAAAAAAATTTTGTTGGTTTTTTTTTTTTTGGTGATGCTATTTAATTCACTCTCCCTTTTCAGGGATATGTAGTATGTTCTGGTCAAAATGATAGAATTCTCCTGAGCTGTGGCTTTTTTTGTCATTCATAAAATCTTTTGTTTCATATTTTATCATAAGTTTTTACAGTAAAACTTCCATACAGATCAACTTAAGTCACTGGAGAGGTACATCTCGGATCTGTGTTGTTTGTGTGAGTGGTAAGAAAAGCACAGGCATACTTACACAGCCTGTGCAGAAGACAGTATTGCTGCGTATTCATTATAGCCTTTATGTGAACTTAGGTGGGTTCAGGTGTCACTCTGCATGTTGCTGATTGCAGTGTATCTCCCATTTGGCATCTGCTAGTAAAATACCAGTGAGTGTCTGGAAATGGGTCCAGGTTTCCATTTCAAATAATAGTAATCCAAGTTTATGTTGGAAACTTTCAGCAGTTTAATGGAACTGTCCTTGGTGTTTGCTCCATTCAGGAGGACACTCTACTTTCCACAGAGACTCTCAAATCTTGGGTGCTTCACCAGGAGAGGTGTCAGGAAGAAGCTCCAGTTCCTTCTCTACCTTAGGCACAAAGTGGTATGGAGGCAACTGGATACTAATGTGAGCTGGTTCCCCAACTTACAAATGAGCATGTAAGTTCAAGTAGCTTTATGGGGAACAGGCTTTGACAGGGATGTTCTTGAATGTTCTTCTTGGCCTACGAGTTATCTATATGCACAAATAATTTTCATCATCAAATTTTTACTAGAAGAGCTCTGAAGTAGAAACTTCAGCTAGGCATCTTTCTCTAGAAATTGACTATAAATGGTAGCACGTTAACAGACTTCTGGAAATAGTTTTATTTTGAATATGCTTTTCAAGTGTGCAAGTGAATCCCATCTAGACACGTACTTATTACTCTTTGAGGCCTTCTTTAGCCTGGGGGTGCATGGAATCACAGACACATGGAAAACAATGAATGCTTTAAAACACTTCATTTTTTCACAAGATACTTTGCTGGCAAACGGTGATCCTTGTAGTATATTCTTCAGGTCCAAAAGCTCAACTCCTGTTACAAAAACAATAAATGCTCCATAGACTTACATTGTGACTCCTGTGGCAGATTTCTGAGTACCGGTCAGTTCTGTATGCTTAACTGCTGCTGGGGACCTTGGGATGAAATGGGACATTTGGGAATTCATGGAGCCTTCAAAAAATCTGAAGTGCTCTTAAGGACGGTTGAAAAGGCTGCGAGTACAGATGACCAAATGGTGTAGAAGTGAAGCAATATTAATTATCAATCAAAGAGCAGAATAGCAAGTGGTAGATGCTGCTGATGACAACTGAAACAGAAATAGTTTAATTAAATACAGTGTAACTTTTTGCTAAGGAAGTGTACTGCACTGACAATCTTTCATATTTAATGAAGAGTCCAGTGTCTCAGCTGTGGTTAGAAATCCACCACACATGTTTTGTGCAAGTTGCCTCCAGCTTGGTTGCACAGACTAGTCCTTGGGGAATTCCTCTGAGTACAGTATGATGTGGTAGGCTGCAGGGAAGGTTTCATCTGTGCCGCTGTAGATATTCCCTGACTTGAGGGAAGGGTGGTGTGTGAGAGCAGGCCAGGAAAAAATTGCCAGCACTAAGTGGCAACTGCTCCCAAGTAATCTTCCTTGAGGGATCCCTGGTATGACTGCATGGTCAGTATGCTTGACAGACAAAGGGAGAGAAACCTTCCTCAGTCTCTTTGGCTATCTTATTGGTGGTGTCTTGCAGAAGTAAAACCGAACCAAACTGTTAGACAAGTAAAGTCTGTTTTTCCCAGCACTACAGTTTTAACGTCAAGAGGAAGATACTCTAATCCCAAGTGAATGCTCCCCAACATGTTGAGGGGAAAGGGTGACACTTCAATATTCTGGCCTGACATGTATGGCAATGTAGTAATGATCTTCAAATGCACAAAACCAAAGCTGCATGTCATTCTCTGTAGAGCTTCCTCTCCAAATACAATGCTCTCATAAGATTATTACTGATGTATTTTACATTACTCTCCTCAGACCCACAGTAACTAAAGTTGCCTTCTGACTTTGGAGAATCGACTAAATTCCACCACTACTGGAAATGGTTCAGTCTAGAGTATGTCCACTGCAGTTAGGGATGTATCTCAATTGATGTCACTGTATTGATTAAAAACTGAGTAAAGGTATACAGTTAGCTCGTCTGTTTTCAAAATGGGTCTGTAACTTGCGCCTAGGCCATAAATAGCACTGTGGCCCAGCCAATTCAGTTTTGCCAGGCCCTAGTAGCAGGTTTTGCGATAATAATTTAGCTGTATCAGACCCCAAGCTTTAAACTTATTTTAGGCTGCTTTTTTTTCTTTTCTTTTTAATTGTAGTGACAAATTTGTTTTAAGAAACTTTTGATCTGCCTACAATTTGGTTTATGATCAGGTGACCACTGTCCCAACTGCAGTAGCAAAATTACCCAGTGTGTGTGTTGCCTATCCAGTGTTTTTGGGCTTGTTTCAGGGAACTGTCTCATAAGTTTAGTTATGCAATGATTGTTTAGATTTAGTAGTTCTTCTCCATGTATAAAATGTTTTAAACTGTCTCATAGTGCGGCATTGGACATACGTGTAATCTTCAAACTCAGACCCTGAAAATATCGTGTCATACCTGTATAGGCATTTCTGATAAAGAAAAAAATATTATAGTTCCAAATAACTCTGTAGTTCTGGAGGGATGTTCTGTATGCTTGGAGAAGCATAAGGCCTTTGAACAGAAAATGGATAAAATAAAAAAGTTGACTACCAAAACACACCAACATAAAAACATTTTGTTTCTTTAAAAACCCTTACTACAAACACAGCTGTACAACAGCAGACTTGTTGGATATGAAATGGTTTTTCAAACATATGGGGTTTTAAGTTACCTCTAAGAGGTTTTCTATCCAAATATCTTTTCATCTTCAGCACGCTAATCTTTCCAGATGAATTTTCCAGGGTGTGGGTGAGAGCCCAGGTTTGTAATTGTACACTGTGGGCAAGGATCCTGAACTGGAATGCCATTCTCTGGTGCTAGTTAAAATAATCCTAAAATTTCTTTAACTTGTGCTGGGATTCAGCCTGGGATCTCCCTTTCACTAGTTGTCAGACATAAGGTAAGGTGAGGTAAAATACGTGTTATCCTTCATACCAACAAATCCTCCAGGACCAGTCAGTGTTGCTGCCATATTCCTGAAGACTTGTTCTCAGTCTATTATGCAAAAGTTTCACTAATGCTGATGAAATGAAGACCTGCAACTACTGTGTTCAAATATAGCCTGCTTTTCTTCAGCTCGCCAGCCTCAACTGTTTTCCTACCTAGACTTAGTTCATTTGCTATTTAACATTTTTATTACTGCTCAGTAACCACAAAGGGTTTTCAATGACATGACATATGAATAGATATCTGAGCGTGACTCCCAAATCTTACACCAAATTTCAGGCTATGACTTAAAATATTCAAATACGTTCTGAAACTGTTTATAATAGTAACACTAAATGATTCATGACCACAGCTCTGTCATATAAGCTGTTCTGTGAAGTTTTCAGTCTAAAGCTTTAGTGACTGAAGCAGACCTGTTTATTAGGTAATCCTATGATAAACTGCAGCAAAGATAGGAAATATTCATGACAGAGTAAAATTTTCATGTAAATGCAGTATTATGAAACTTCCATTATAAAAATGCATCTAGATCTAGGACAATCTTGTTACAATAAATAACAGTAAATTATTTCTGCCCTTGTAACTCTTTCAGGCTTCAGCCAAGTCCCTGTAAAAGTTACTGTTTGTTTTTTCCTTCTAGTTGGCTTATGCAGGACAGATTTCTGACTGTCTTGGTAGCCTGAACTGATCCCCTCGCATAGGGAATATGGGAAAATCTCTTTTTTTCTTAGACGATGACAGTAAAATAATATTACCAGACAAGATATCTCTTCTACAGTAGTTGCCCATGTGCAAGTTCCCACAGGAAAAAAAGCCAGAAATCTTCCCCATGTGCTGATCAGACTGAGATCTAATAGATTAGGTCTTAAGTTTACTATATTGACTGAACTGCTTTAATAATGTTATTTTCACTCTTTTTCCTCTTCCTATCAGCTCTTCTTTGTATCCTTAGAAATGGCAGCATACTTCTAGTCACAAAGTACACAGAGTCAGATGTTTCTGAAGTATGATGTTGAATGGAAATGAGTATGTTTGACTGGGAGCTAATTACAATGTTTGGGAGACAGCTCAGTGACAGGCGCAGCACTGGAGAAGTTATTTTGTCAAGTAGATCGGTGTTGTAAGTGATGGTATATCTCTGTTAATTAATTTACAAATGATGTAAATTAGAATGACTTGCATTCTGGTAATAGGAAGGATTTAAATTCTCTAATTCCGTTTTGGCTAACAAAATGGTATGTTTTGTCTGGCAGTGGTTAAGGACATATTCACAAGGAATTAAATAGAAACACTATTTTTATTCTTGGAAGTGTTCTGTGATGCTTATAAATATTCCATTGACTTTTATTTTAATAAATTGATTTCAGATATAATGGAGTGGTGTATCAAGTTAAATAATCAAAAAAGGTACATTGTTTTTTCCATCAGTTTTCAATGAATACACACACAAAGGATTACATAGCTTTCTGAAGAACAAACCCTGCAGCTATGTTATCCTTGATATAACCAGTATGTGCGTGTTTTGATGGTTGACTGCTCTTTAGGAGGTTTCTGGACAGGCCTCTCTAGACTGATTCAGAAGCTGGAAGACTTCCAGGTGGTGAGGACAGACTTGGCACCTCCACCAGCACCTTCAACTTATTTGTAGATGCTATGTTGTTCACCTTGCATTTTTAAAGTAGTGTTTCCTCATCTACCTCATCAAAGGAGGCCAGTCAGCCCTGCTTATCTGCACAACTGGTTTCTCCCCATGCCTTACGCCCCCCCAGTTCCAGTACTTCCTGTTAAGAAGGAAAATTACCTTTTTATTCTTATCCTCTCTTCTTCTATTAGAATTAGCCCTCTCAACATCTTTGACACGTGGTTACAATAAATATGTTTACAAAGCAATAAAGATAATCACAGTTTTCATGGTGACTTGGAATCAGCCGCTTGAAATATATCTACCCCTGAGTATTTGTTTACCACCATGCAGCTTCCCTTAAGAACAATGAAAACCAGGCAGCACTAATTTGTCTGCTTTGCCATTTTGAGATTGAAAATGGAATTCTACATTTATTTCACTCACATAACCATGCAAAGTGTAAACGGTTTATTTCTAGCTAACTAACTAGCTTACTAACCTTCAGGTTCTGTTCCCTGCCAGGATGGGAGATGTTTGCACTTAGCTATGCAAAATGGGAGCAGTGAGTAGTGAGGGGGAAATGGAAAGAGTGGAAATAATCTCTGTGTGCAGGTTTAACTTCAAAATAGCTTTTAAGGTCACTGGCACAAGAAAAGACAAATCTCTTGAACTGGATTGAAGGAAAGGAAGATGGAAGTGTTTCATTTTTCTGTTCATTCATATAAAACTTTTGAAACTACATTACTTATATTTTAGTTGTAATGAATTTTTATTTATCCTTAAGCATAACTTCTCTTTAAGGGTGATTTTTCAAGGTAACTGCAAAGTATCAATGCAATACATCTATATTTTATTGTTTTTAGGCGGGGAGGGAAGTACTAGTATAGGACTTCCTAGCAGAAGAATCTCCACGGGTGAGAGATTTCCTCTAATAGACAGGTGACACCAGACAAAATGGCAAACAGAAGGACAGAGGGGAGGAATGCTTAAACTCTGAGAGGAAAATTCAATAGGAAACACTATGAGAATTGGTGAGGGAATGTGGATCTTGGTATGTTTAATAAGCTACTTATTACATCTTGGTACAGATGGTGTTGGAATGGAAAAGCAATTGGAGAGTACTGTAAGGCTTACTTGTTGAATGGGTGTGTCTTCTGCGTGCTGGCTAGCATGTTCTTAATCAAATCTAAATGGGCATCCATTTATTGCTGACTTAATACATCCCTCAACAGCAGAAAAGATCATCTGATAAAACTGCTTAAGCAAACTATTCAAGAATGTGCTGAGGTTCTTGGCTTCATAGTGACATGGTTTTTTTGCTTACATGCTCTACTTGTTATTCATTATAATTTACAATTTTTATCTGCATATGTCATGGCCAGGATTCATGACTGCTGGTCTAAATATTAGAGTCCTGTGTTGATCTGCATTTTAGGCTTCACCATAGGTTAGTAAGAAAGCTAATACTGAAAGCTGCAGCCTCCCAGATAACACATCCAGTCTATCCTCCATGACCTCCACTGGCTAGATGGGAATTTCTAAATGAAGTACAGGAAGGAGCTGTAAAGGAATTTTGCTTTGTTGACACTTTCACTGAAATATTTAGGTTTCTCTCTAGAAAACCTGAAATTATATGTTTAATTGGACCCCTGACTTTTGGTAGATGCAATGTGGTGTTTTAATGACACAAAGTTCCACAGTTTATCCAGGGAGTTGTAACTTATGTCCGTATGTTCTTTACTAATGTCCCATGTACTCCATTGGAGTGATGAGCTTTGCGCTTTGTCACCTGTTGCAAAGCCACATGCTTTGGTGCATTATGGGAGACTGGGCCTGTTTAAAAGGTTTGACCCATAGAAGCAACTGAGGGTATGAAGTACCTGAAAGACAAGTATTATGAGATGTTATGAACCACACATAAGAGACAGACCTTTTGAGGGGTCTCCCATTCATTGTAATCATCTCTTGATCAGACACACCTACCTTAATTCCTTGAGACTTTCTGAACTGGAGTCTGACTCCCAAGCAAAGCAAGGCAATTGATGAAACTTGCTCATCCAAGTCTTTTTTATTAGAACAATTATGGCAGAACTCTTCATGGAAAGGGAAGAGGCAAATCACTGAAAGTTAATTCCTCAGGGCTGCCCAGGCCAACGGAAAACCTTAGCATCGAGTTAGTTGAGTTAGAGGAAAAAATCCCCATCCAAACTCCTTTCCCTTTCACCAGCAGAAAAACAATTTTATTGTAATTCAGAGATTTTGCTGTGTGGGGTGTCAAGAGATAGGAAAGCCAGACACTAATGTTCTAGCTCATGCCAGGTTGGATTGCAATTTAACATTTAAATGGGTTAGCCTGTCTATAAATCTATTTGTGGCTACTTCTGATCTTCCCCTGAGAAAAGCAAGGAAAAGTGATCTATAAATCATGCTGTTACAAACATCTTTTGTTTTCCTGCTTGGTTTTAGGAACAGAAAAAGTGTATTTGTTTCTTCTTTTCCCTTCACTTATGCTTAAAAACCAGCTTTGGTTTTATCTTTGTTAAACAGAAATGACCTTTCTGTTACTAACTAGGCTGATAATGTTTTGTCAGCATTTGGCAGTGACTGCACTGTGCAGATTGTGTCAGAAGCGGGTAGGTCTCTTCTGTCAAAGCACCAGCAGAAATGTAAGTGCACATTCATGTGGCACCGTGTAACAGCAAGCATGCAGGCTTACCCGCTCTGCCTGTGGCAGCAGTGATGAGCCTGTGCTGCTGCTGGGGAGCTCTGAGGATGGAGTTTCTGGGGCGCTAGGCAGGTTTGGCATTTACCTCCCTTATCAGCTGCCCTCCACATTTTCCAGTAAAATGGGTTGGTTTATGTTTTCTGTACATCCCTATTCCTCTCCTTCTGGCATTTAGCAGCACATTATTCCCTCTGCTTTTTACAGTGATCAGTGTTAAGAACCTCTATTATTACGGCATAGTGTTATAAAACTGCCTAATGTCAAAAGCAGAGCTGTGTACCCGGCAGAACCTAGGGAGACAAGCCCTTGAGTGGGGCTGTGAAAAATAGAATAAAATCAATATTCATTTCTTTAAATTTAATCAATGCCCTAGTAATGCCAAACTGTGGCAGGTTCAGTTAGAGGTGGAGTGAGTACACGTTCCCCACTTCCACTGTGACCAGTCAGAGATAACCGTCTGGAACCAGGAAACCTGACATCATTAGCTGGTGCTAGGTGGAGCAGAGCGTGTCAGAGGCTTCTTTTCTAAGCTAACAAGTTTTCAACTAAATTTTAAGTTTCAAGCTTTATTTATATTTTTTGAAGATGGATGGCAGGTTTTCTTTTCTATGAGTGTTTGGGATTCC
>VYXH01007717.1:1298722-1335457 GCA_013397275.1 Burhinus bistriatus | reverse complement strand
AGGACAGAAAGTTTTCAGGTACTAGTTGGAGGAAAAAGGAAACCATTTCTCTTTAAAACTCCTATTAAAAGGAGGAGGTACTCTAACCTTTTATGCACTTTCCATGCTGGCATTTTAAGTATTGGCTGGCTAGTGGCTGTGCTTAAACTCAGTAGAAGCATGTAACTGGAGCTTACTATGTTTTTTCTTTGATACAGTAGATCCTTTTGTTTTGGCAGTGTTTTTGCCTTTTTTGCAGGTGGTGAATCTGTTTTCTTATAGGCAGATTTATTGTGTATGCTAAGATTGTGCCTTAAGGCTTTTAGTAAATTAATTCAGTTTGTTATGTGTGGTTTTAGGAGTGCTTCAACAGCTGAAAACCAACTGATGGAGAAAAGGACAAAACAAACATATATGTTTGTTCTTTTAGGGGATGAATAGCTGATGACAGTAGTAAAGGTCATTGATCAGTGCAAAACTGCAACAGTTCACCTGAGACTTGACAAAGAATTCATGACATAGATGAAGCAGGAGGAAGTATGAGCGACAACAGAACATACAGTCTGTCGTCCTTCATGTATGTTGAGGGTGTAGGTGAAAACTGATGTGGGGAATGAGGGCAGCATCTCTGAAAGAGGCGCAAATAATGCTGACTTGCTTGCCTTTCTGTTGCAAGGCTAAAGAAATCTAAGCCTTTGCCTGTTCCAGGTGAAATGGCTCCAGGAACTGTCCTAGGGAACTGAGGCCAAGTACCACAGTGTAGAGGTGTTTGGATGGCTTAGTACTTGCCATAAATCTCTTGCAAGCCCCGTGCAGAGCCTCCCTGCCACTAAAAGATAATCCAGGGCAAGAGTGCTGGTTTCAGGCCTCTGAAATGACACGTCTTTGTAGCATGAGAACCTGGGATTGGCATGAGGACATGCAGGTATGTTTTAGGGTGCAAAGCTGTTTGGGATAGCCTTAGAGGATGGGAGGAAGCCTAACCTAGTGGCATAGATATACTAGCTCTGAGTTATGTCTGTGTATTTTACTGGGGAGCAGTAGTTCCTGTATGCCAGAACTGTGCCAAGCTGACAGCAAAACACTGGGGGCAAGCTGCAGTCCTGTACGAGAGCTTGTCCTAAGGACTCTGTAACTCTGCTGCTGAAACAGACCTGCAGAAATGGTCCACAACTCCTAAGGCTTTTATCTCGTCTATGAAGTAGCAAGCAGAAATGCTGTGTTGTTGTTGAAAAAATAGCCCTGTGTTGAGTAACACAGGCTTTGATTAGTTTGATTAGTTTTTTGGGGAGTGCTGCTTGTATGTATTTTGTTATAGAAAGAAATGCTTGCCATACCTAGAAGGGATCTGGTAAAATATCAATAAATATGAAGTGGCAGAAACAGGGACAATTGGTCTGCGCTGTCAATGGGAGTGTCATCTTCTCACAGGTGTGATTTGGCTTTTGATCCGTAGAAATTCAGTCACAAATACTACAAAATATATAGCAGGCCTCATAGCAGAAATGTGTTATTTTGAATCTTGTTGCACATCTTTTTTAGAACTTCTATGAAATTACAGTGTTTTTCTCTAAATTATTCCCCCATGAAATCTGGTGACTTTTTTTTTAAAAAAAAAAAAAGTGTTCTGTGTTGCTTCCTTTGCTTTTAGTTTGTATGGAGTTTCTAGACACAGCTGCAGCTTGAAAATACAGCCTCGTATTATAAACCAAAGTGCAATGAAGCAGAAGCAACCCAATGAAGCACTGTGAGGGTTTCAGCTTACAACAGATGTTAAAAGAACTTATTGGTACAAGAATGTTTAATAAGCTGATAAGTTCCTAGTAGTTCTCATACAACCTTCTTGGGAACAAGTGAATTCTGATTTCACTGCCAATGTTTCCTAGGTAGAAATTCAAATATGTAATGAACATAATGTATTTGTTACCTAAGGTAGAAGCATTCTAAAAACACAGTGGGAAGGTGTCCATTCCCTAGCCTGAGTCCCAGAAAGCTGACTGTTTATATTGACTTACAATTGGTCTGTATCCCACTTGGCTTTCCTATCTTTTTCTTTCAGTTAGTACTGTTAGCTGTGGTTGTGTTTTTGTGTGTGTGATGGTGAAAAATTACTGTTGCTGTGTATGGCTAGAATTTTTTTTTTTTCAGTATGATGAATAGGAAAGTAGTCTGTAAGATTGTGCCTTAAATTTATAGCATAATTCATAGCATAAGCTTCCATTGCCCAGTGGCCTGTGAAAAATTTGAAAATCCTGCTGAATGAGTCAGAAACTATGAAACTAGGGAATCATTATTTGTCTAGTCTAGATTCTCTACAACTTTTTTTTGTTTTGAGTGCCTTAAATCAATATTTTTTCCCTTCAGGAAGAAATAGTCGTTTTTTTAAGAAATAAAACCAAACTTGTATAGATGTGAAAGAGGGAACAAAACCTTGATGACATCTAACTAATGAGATTGCATATTTCCAAAGTTGTACTATGAGGCCTATGATGAAAAATATGTGGTAAGCCAGAGAAGTTTACAGTAAATTAAATTGCACAAAATTGAACGGGAACTGAAAGCAACAGAATTTCTGAAACTGTATCATATCTGTGATAGTACTTGGTATTTAAGGAACAAATATTCTAGGAGAGTTTTGATTTATTACTTTATCTCCAGATTTTTCTTTCACAGTCTTGTTGCTTCTTTAACTCTGGAAAGATTAGTAAATGCATGACTTGGACTACTTCATTCTTGTAACATGATGACTCATCTGTCAAATAGCTGTATTATGGCAAGTCATGTCATTCTGATTTCCTTTCAGGGAAGAACTAGTTTGCAAGGTTGAAAAACTATAGGATATACTAACTAGTATAATTCTTTTCTCAGATCTCCCGGAAATTGGTTTAGATTTTCTTCCAAAAGATTAATAACTCCTCCTCTGGGAGGAGAACTGAGTGTAAGATTTTATCATTGAAGCAGGATATTTTGACTTGATATTGGTTTGAACTGGTATCTTCTGAACCCGTTCAGATTGCATGTGTACTATTTTTTCTTAAATGGAGCACTGCTTAAAAAATAACTAAATCTGCTTTTTTTGGTGGAAAGAGTGCTTGCCAATAATCTTATCTCAAATAGCCTAAGGGTTAGTCTGTTGTCATATGTTTTCCTTAAACTCAAGGCTTGATCTTATATTCTCAGGACCTAACGGTTGGATAGAAGAGGATTAATGAGTCCTAGATGGCATTGGTAAAAGTCAAGGAGCTGTAGTTTAACACCTGGCAAATATTTGACTTGCAGTTTAATGAGTAAAACATCTGTTATTGCTCTAGAGCTGATAAATGGAAATTTATATCCATTTTGCTAATGGTTGCAATAATACAGGAAACCATAAGTATTTTTCTAGTGACTTCAAGGTATTTTGCAAAAAGAAACTTTTACATAAATCTTTAATAGCTTACAACAGCAAGAAACTTGCTGGTACCAAACACAGAATACACATTTTTTAAAAAAGTTGGGTTGTGGTTCTAGAATATTTTATTTGGCTGACACATCCTTCTAAACATCAGTCTTACAGTCCTTGAATCAAGAACAAATGGTCCTTTTAGCCAACCTTACAAAATATTTTTATGGTTCTTTAAGTGAGTTAGTGTGGCAGTTATGTTCCCATTACTTCGTGGTGGCAACTAATAGTCCGTGCTACTACTGCAACGCAAGCAGTAAGACTTATTATTAGCTTTCCTATGCTGATGGACTAATGATGGCTAAATCATGAGTTTGTTACTAGAGTAACTGGCAGAAGATGCAGCTGAATTTATCTTCTCATACTTGCACTGTTTCCTGTCAAGTCTAAAGAGCTTTGTTATCCTCACTTGTAAATCCAATGTAGAAGTTGCAAATCATTGTTGGTTTCTGTTTGCTTGTTTTGGGCAAATGCTGTCTTTTGCCAAGTATGGTGGGAAAACCTATTTTTTATTAAACAGAAGCAAGTTCCAACTTAAGTTATATGTGCCACCGCTCAGTTGTGGTATGATCAACACCATTCAGAAAGTGGGACTGTATAGGTAGAGGCACCTTGCTGCAGAGGTGTAAGAAAGAGTGGGTAAGAGTCAGACGGAATAACAAAGGAAAGGAGAAAATTTAAAATACCCCTACAGAATCCAGAAACTCTGAGAGAAATTTTGGGTTTCAATGTTGAGGATTAGGTATTGACTAATGGAAAAAACATGAAGATGTGAGAAAAGACTTTTTGTTTCCTTTTGATTCCTCCTGCACTCTGAAGAAACAAGATTTTCAATGTTCCTTGTAAATAAAGATACTAGATTCTATTATGAATGTCTTATCTTAAGTAAAATCAACCCATATATCTTTGTTACTTTGGTCAGCTGCTTGGATCAGATGGGTTACAATAATTGTCGGCATTTGCTCAGAAAAGATCCTTTGCTTGCACTGTACTTCTATTTAAATGTCTTCCCTTGTTATTCTGGAGACATAAACAGAAACCTTTAGTGACTTCTAGCAGACCTGTCACTTCATTCTCTAAACATGAAATGAGCAGTGATACCTACTGTGACAAACTTAAATAAATAATACCTAAAATTCAAGTCAACTACATCATGAAATGTTGATGTAAATGTATTATCTCAGAGGAAAATATGAATATAGGGCTAAATTTTCAGCGCTACACTAAGGAAGAATAAATGGATTAGGGTAAAGGAGGATCTGCTGCCATCAGCAGAAAACATAATCAGGAATCTGTTTTGTGGTTGAGTTTCTTATATAAATAGGAATATGCAGTTACTACCTGGAAAAATTAAAATCAATGATTCACAGAAAAAAGTGATTTTATGGCATGGTGAAAGAGACAGCTATGGAAAAGGAGGCCTTAGGGACAGAAGAAGAATATATAAAGGAAGGGGAAAAGCAAATGTCACAGAGAACAAAAAAGTCAACGCAGAAATTACACCACAACAACAGATTGAATGTCTAAATATATTGATTGTGTTGAAAGATGAAGGCCACAACAGGGGTTGGAAAGCTGGCTTGCAATGCAGGTACCAGGCTGCATAATTTTGTCCTCAGGTATCCATTGTCATGTGCAGATACAACATTTTATCTCTGCTAAGAAACAAAAAATTTGGGAATTATGTGATCATTTTGCAATGGTTGTCAGAAGATTTTCTTCATGTTCAGGCCTTCCAACAGTCTTTGTGAGTATGCAGTAATCCTTGGTCACTACTTTTACTCTGAGGAAGACTTCCATTTTGAAGAATGGTTTATAATAGTATTTTTTCTTTCTAAACAATCTACAGCAGTATGATAGGGCCTCCTAAATAATCTCTTCTTTATATTAATGCTAGTTTATAAATAGCATGCACTGTAACAGGCTTTTAAAAGGAAACTGTAAATACAGAATAAACCTAGAGGTGAAAGCTCAGTTTTTAAAGATGATTTTTTTTCCTGTGTCTGCACATCATCAGATAATCAAAATACCAGCTCAGTGGTTCTTTAGGTTTGTATTTAATATGTTTAGTTTTCTTACTTACCACGTGTTTAATACACCTAGTTTTCTTACTTACCACTTTCTAAAAGTATTGTTACTAGCTGCATCACATTGCCATTGTCCCTTCCAGATCTGAACCAGAGGAGGGTTAGATTTGGTATTAGGAAAAAATTTCTTCACTGAAAGGGTTATCAAACATTGGAACAGGCTGCCCAGGGAAGTGGTTGAGTCACCATCCCTGGAGGTATTTAAGACATGTAGATGTGGTGCTGAGGGACATGGTTTAGTGTGGACTTGGCAATGTTATGTTTATGGTTGGACTTGATGATCTTAAAGGTCTTTTCCAACCTAAATGATTCTATGAAAATTCTTGGTTCAGAAAGCAAGTGATGCTCGGTAAAACTGCAAGTGTCCACAGTATCCTACTTGAGTCAGACAGTGCTCATGATTGAAACTCCTCTTCCAGTACCAATCTATGAACTCACTATTCTAGTAGGGCAAGCTCAGGGCTGAGGGTGGGAAGACCTAGTTTATGTTTTGAACTTCACAAACAGCAGTGATCCTGGACCTGTGAGCCTGAGCTTCCTGTGACTTGGAATGTACAACTAATATTAAACGAGGATTCTGTCCATCTTCAAGATTTGTGCATGGGAAACTGCTGCCCCTGCTGCAACCTATATAATTTGTTTTTGAAATATCTGAGGGAAGCAATCGTTTTAGCTAGTGGAAGAAACAAGCTTAAATTGTTCTTTATACATTTGCCACACTATTTCTTTCCTAGGGTGGTACAATGACAGTGTTTTGATACTGCAGTAGTTTGTACTCCAAGATGTTCGAAGATAAGAGCTCTGTCTCCGGAATTTTCCATGTGCTGTTTCATGCACCGTTCTTGGAGAAGCTTGTACACATACCATTTTAGGCTTCTGGGATACTTCTTTACCTTTACCCCTTTGCAAAATGTTTACCTGGATGGTCTGCATAATGTCAGCAAGAAGAAGGACTGAAATATCACATTCTAGCAACTGGCAGGAATTGTACTTTTCAGCAGTCGGGTTTTTTTGTTTTGTTTTTTTTCTTTCTCTTGGAAGGACAGTGGAATTCTAAGAATTCTTTTTTTTCAGTGACATAAAGAATGGGCCAAATTTGTTTGTGATGCATGCAAGTCATTGAAATTACTAAGATTGAACACATGGTTGCAGAATTAATCTCTCTCTTGAGTGTAAGTAGTTCGATATGGAACATGATGATTGGAAATGAACAGTGAAATTAGTAAACAGGAAAAGATGGCACAATATGAACTTTCTCAGGGTCAGTAATTCCAAACCAAGAACTCGTGTCTTGCAAACACGAAAACTTCTTTGGTCAGCCCTAAGACAGTAAGATGGTTTGGGATTTGTCCAGTAATTGTTTAGCCCTACTGAAAATATGAAGGGCTATGTAATCTTTGTGGTGGGATCTTAATGCAAGGGAGAAAATTGAAATGAAAACAATAAAAAAAAGCAGCGCTACACTAAGGAAGCTGAAATTTGTTTTGGAAATATTCATAGGCTGAAGAAAAATGTTAGATGATAAAAGGTATTGTGAGCTATTAAAAGAAACAAAATTGTATGAGCTATTGTACTGTGGATCTTGGATATAGATTATTGTTATCCCTGACCTACTAGATCATCCTAAAATGTTTCAAACCAGTGATACTCAATAGGAACTCTTTCGTTTTTATAATGGCAAATGAAGAGAAGACACTGACAAATACATGAAGATGTTTCTTCTTTTGTGTTTGTTCCTTCTTCCTCTCTGCAGCTCTGTCCTCCACGTTTTTCCTACATGAGTATGAGTATAGTGAAAATGACGCCTTCTGAAAGCAACCAATTCAAAATAGATTTGTTGACAGCAATGGAGAAAGTAAGGGGCAGTACAGAAATGGTTTTTTTCTGAGGTCCTGTTTGAGAGGACATGGTGGCTGCCACTTTAGTTGCTCTCTTTGGGCATGGTTGCTTTCTCCTCATCCATGCTCTGCTCCCCTGAGTACTCTGCTGAGTGGGTAGGGTATGTTTTGTTGATGTGCTTCTGGGGGAAGCCATGGGGCAAGGAAACAGGGTGCAGTCCTGTGGACAAAAGCATTCTGGACAGGTTACAGAAAATGTTCCTTGTTCCAGGTGAAATCAGAGGCACTAATAAGTAATACAGAGAAACCATTCTCTTCTAACCAAACGAATGACTGTAAGAAGCCTCTGACACAATCCCGACCTCCTCTAATTTTCCTCTAGCACCCTATGTCATGTTGTTCCCCGGTTGGTAGCTCTGGTCTGAAACTATTAACTGCCTTCTATGTTCTCAATCTCTGCACAGTTCAAAAACATCGATGTGCTTTTTAATCACTTAGTACAACTTAATCTACTGATTCTGTGGACTGAACTGTACAATTTTCTTAAAGACAGAACCTTTGTGAAAGTGAATTATGTTGTTTATCTGTTCATTCAGTTTGTAAAATGGACTGGAGAGGCAGGTATATTTTTCGATCAATCATCCGGTAAAATTGAACTTGTGAATAACCCTTTCATGTAACATAAGAAAAGAAGTAATTGGACTGAATAAATCAATCTATAGTGAACAGCTGAAGCAAGTTGTCACTTACAGATATTTAAAAGCTTAAAAAAGCAACAAAGAAGTTAATTAAAGAAAACAAAATAACACCTACATAAATTCCATCAGGAGACCATGGCTTGCAATCTTTAGACATCACAATCTTTCTTAGCATTCCTGATGTGTTGGGATGTGTGAAGCATCATTTCCAGGATGCCTGAGTTTAGACAATATGTCTAAAGGCAGAATCTAATATGCATTAGGATTCCATTTTTATGTAAGTGTCTTCAGTTTAACTGCATTCTTAGGCTGGACAATAACTAGTTACTATCTGAGTCTTAGTTTAATACCATAGCATCTATGAAACCTTAGGTACTACTTTAAAATACTAAGGAAGTGCTGTTTTAAATGCTGTTTCATGTGCTGGGTCTCACAGATGCAGAGGCTGAAGCAGGCTACTGTCAAATATACAGCACTGGCGTATTGGCATAAAAGCTGTGTGGGAGGAAATGCCATCCTGTATCAACATTTCTAAGATGCAATTTCCTGCCATTCTGCTGCTAGCTGGAGCATAATTGCATTTTTAGTATGGTCATTTGAATATTCCTTCAGTACACTCTTCATTATACTTACAACCTTTCTGTAGATGGGATGGATGGTGGTTCTCATCCTGAACTTCACCAGTCATCTACCATTCAGAAAGCTTAGGTCATATTCCACTCTCCATCATCTTTGGAAGGTCATGGGGAAAAGGAGAGGTGCGTGAGGACTAGAGGAAGGCTGACATCGCTCCAATCTTCAAAAAGGGCAAGAAGGAGGACCCAGGGAACTACAGGCCAGTTAGTCTCACCTCTGTCCCTGGGAAGGTGATGGAGCAACTTGTTCTGGATGTCACCTCCAAACACACTGAAGAACAGGAAGTTATTGGAAGTGGTCAACACAGATTTACCAAGGGTAAATCATGCTTGACCAATCTGATAGCCTTCTATGATGTTATAACTGGTTGGCTGGATGAGAGCAGTAGATGTCATCTACCTTGACTTCAGCAAGGCTTTTGACACTGTCTCCCATAACATCCTCATCAGGAAGCTGAGGAAGTGTGGGCTAGATGAGGAGACAGTGAGGTGGATNTCATTCTCCCCCTCTGCTCTGCACTGGTGAGGCCACAACTGGAATACTGTGGCCAGTTCTGGGCTCCCCAGCTCAAGCGGGACAGGGAACTGCTGGAGACAGTCCAGCGTAGGGCCACAAAGATGATTGGGGGATTGGAGCACCTCCCTTCTGAGGAAAGGCTGAGAGAGCTGGGACTCTTTAGCCTGGAGCAGAGAAGGCTGAGGGGAGACCTTATTCTTGCTTATAAGTATCTAAAGGGTGGGTTGAAGGAGGATGGAGGCAGACTCTTTTCAGTGGTTCCCAGTGACAGGACGACAGGCAACGGGCACAAGCTGGAACATAAGAAGTTCTATTCAAACATAAGAAAAAACTTCTTTATGGTGAGGGTGACAGAGCACTGGAACAGGCTGCCCAGGGAAGTTGTGGAGTCTCCTTCTCTGGAGATTTTCAAGTCCCGCCTGGATGCAGTCCTGAGAAATGTGCTCTAGGCAATCCTGCTTTAGCAGGGGAGTTGGACTAGATGATCTCTAGAGGTCCCTTCCAACTCTGAAAATTCTGTGATATACATTGTAGGGCTTAAGGTAGGTGACTGGAGGCAGGGAAAGTCTTGGTCTTCCTGTGCTTCAGTTCTCTGTTGGCTCCCACTTACAGCTGAGATAGGCAAGATGGGAAAAGGATGAGTGGTTTTGGGGGAAGAGATAGTCTCGTGATGGAAGGGATATATTGTATTGTTCACTTCTGGCAACTAAGACAGGTGTCAAGGCAGAGCAGGTGTAACACTCATGTCTGTCAGTGCCTAATTTGGAAGATCCTGACCTGCTTGAGCCCTCTCAAGCACAGTCTGTGCAAACTCTCATATTTAAATGACAAACACTTGTACAAGCTATGAAATATTGCCTCTCAACAAATCATTTTTCACAATATAAAATGCATCGTTTATTTGAACAGTCATGGTAAATACTATAAATGCATCCAGGCAGCAAACCTCAAATCCTGACCTTTATTATCTGTTAGAAAACCTGGTTTGACACCGTCCCTTGAAAGCAGTGGTAATATTTGCATTTAAAAATGACTGTCTGGTGAATTAAGGCCAATTGTGAAATTGCAGCCAAAATTCTTCTCACAGTGTTTTCACTCCCCCCACCAAAAATAATTAACCAGCTGACCAAACCCTGACGTCATTCTTTTTCTGTGCCCATTTTTTTTTTTTTTTTTTTTTTTTTTTTTTTTTTTTTTTTTTATTGAAAGAAATGTTTTGTTTATATTCACTGTATACTTTGCATTCACTTTCAGTTATTATAATAGATTTTTCTTTTAAATTGCATGTTCTGGTTGCTTATTTTACTCCTCTGGATATCAGGCACAATAAAATGCCATTTCTCTTTTCTGCAGTGGGTAGCTGATAAGTCTTTCCATAGCTTTTAAAAATAACAACAAAGTCCCAAATATTTCAGAAGTTTCTGTTGAAAAAAATAAATTGTTACATGTCTACCTCCTTCTTCCGAGATCAATAACTTCTCCTCAGTACTTTTTCATTCATGCTACCCACCATGATTTGCTATTCAGATAACCAAAGCATACCTGCTGTAAGTGAAAGCAAATATTAACACTAGTGTGGTAGTTTTCTTTTAAAACAGCAAACAGAGACTCCAGCTCCTTTTTGTCTGTGACCTTTTCCATAGCCTTAAATAGAATTCAACTCTTCCACTGAGTAATCATCATGAAGAAATAATCAGGTATACGTGAAAAAGTTAATAAGGAAAGAGACTTTTTATCATAGCAACTGATAGTGATATTGTATCTAATGAGACAGAAGTCTCTTGGATGTGTGTTTGTTTGAATGGATTTATTGTTGTGTGCTTACACATGGCACATTTGGTGCTAGTCAGATTAAGCAAAGACAGCAGGGACCTATTTTCAGAGTCTTTTAGGCTGGTTGGAGTGTTTCCTGTCTTCTTGCATAGAAAGGATCAATTTTCGCTTTTCTTACCAAAGTTGATTGTATCCGTGCTCACAGGACTTCCTGCTGATAAGCAAAGGAATGTAACGTGTGAACTGGAGTTGAGTGAGGTTGAACCCAGGGGTGACGTATTTCAGTCAAGGCTTCAATCTAAGTGTAATGACTATTAAATTCCTGTTGCTGTCTTTAACATGAATATGTCTTTTGTCAGAGTACTTTCAAAAGTCAACAATGCAAACATTATTCCAGATTTATTTTGATGTGTTTAGAAAAAAATCATTACATAATTTGTTCCAAAGAAAAGTAAAGAAAATCTAATTACTTAATCTGAATAGATTTTTCTCCTTCTCTGAAAGGTTATACTTTTCAAGATCTTGCAATTAAATTTTAACTTGTTTTATCCCTTTCTGCTTTCTCATAGTAATATGAGACATTATATGTTCCATATGGCCAAAGTAGTTATCTTAAATAAAAAAGAAAAAAACAATTTTGATAATTAAAATGATGTAATTACTTTTTCTTTATTCTTCCTAAGTACCACAACTTTTAGAGTTAATACATTTGCTTGTAGTCTAAATGCTGTCTTTCACCTTTGGTTGATTATATTGACTTGTTTTCCTTTTAGCTTGGCTACTGTAGAGTTTATTTATTGTGTTTCCCCATGTCCTGGTTGAGGTAAAACGGGACCAATTTTGTTCAGCAACTTTACTTTTTAGCGAGGCCTCTTCTAACTGCTGAGATTAACAGCATGCTGTACAGAAAACTGTTGGCTCTCAGGGTGATAAGATCCATGTTTACAGTTGATGCTAAGGAATGGGATGCAGAGAGGCTCTTGCTTATCCTTATTGCTATAACAACCAAGGCCAGCCAACTTTGTTACTTGCCCCGTTGGAGGGTCGGAAGCGGAAAAGCGTAGAGGGGTCACACCTGCAAGGAGGAGGGGACAGGACAGGTGACCCAAAACTGACCAACAGGGTATTCCATCCCATCTGCCTCATGCTCAGTATAAAAGCTGAGGGATCAAAGGGTCAGCCTCTTTCTTCAATGACTGACGTCTCTGCGTCTGCCTTTGATCCCGATCCTGAATCCAGATCCGGAATCCAGTTCCCGTCCATCACTGAGTCCAGTCTGGGACTTGCCCAGCGCCTGCTGGTGACGTGATTGTCATCTGGGAGCTTGATATGGTTTTGTATATATTTCATTATTTTCTTTACGTTATTTTATTATTAATATTTTATTAAAGTAGTTTAGTTCCTTCTAAACTCTTAAGTCTCTTTTTTTTCTCTCTCTCTTTCTTGCCTCCCTTTGGGAGCGGAGCAAGAGAGAGCGAGCATCTGTCGTTCCACCGGATTGGGCCAATCTGGCCCAAACCACGACACCCCATCTCTCTCTCCTGCAAGGAGTGGTCTTGAAATTTTCTTAGTGTAATGGGTGACTTTAATAGTCTTTTCTTGCACTTCAATCTAGGTTAAATAGTGTTATACCCAGGAAAGGTTTTAAAGATAAAGTTTTTAGCACCACAAAGAGAATGATCTAATTCTTGTGAGACTGAGAACATCTGTTTATTACAGTAAATGGAATTATGAATTTATCAGTGAATTCTTAACATTTCATTTGAAAGGTCTTCTGGAAAAAATAATCAAAGTTAGTTCTGTATATCCTTACCATGTTCAATGTATCTGAACATCGTAGCTTACGTGCACTTATTCTGGCTCCCATAAAAGTCTATCAAATCTTGTAGCAGGAGTAAATTTTCTGCAGTACATGGTAAGTGAGACTGCACCAGGGACAGCAGTTGTTCACTCAAGGGTTGCCAGCAGGATTATGAAAACACCCAGGACAGAAGTTCCAAGGCAGCTGACAGTGATACACAATGAACCAGAAATGAAACAAATTTTTTGTGTAAACCTGAAGCAAGATTTTTATTTCTGTTCACAATCAGCAATTTCAGGAAAATCATCAATATTGTGAATAGTATAGATTTTTTTTTTTTTTTTAACTTTCATAGGAAATTTGAATCACAATCTAATATCTGTTAGCAGAGATACCCAGCGTGAGATATTTTGCCTCAGGCTTCCTAATGTGCATAACACATGATAACACATATTCTATTAACTTCAGTTTGGAGCACATAGTTCTGAAAATTTTGATACATGTGTCTGAAATGAGGCAGAACACTTTGACTTCAGCAGCTTAAGGTTTGCCTGGATTATCTGTGAGAGAGGCAGTGTGTCATGGTTTCAGCTGGGATAGAGTTGACTTTCTTACTAGCAGCTGGTATACTGCCATGTTTTGGGTTTGGAATGGGAATACTGTTGATAACACACTAATGTTTTTGGTTGTTGCTAAGCAGTCAAGGCCTTTTCTGCTCCTCACACCACCCAGCCAGTGAGTAGACTGGGAGTGTACAAAAAGTTGTGAGGAGACACAGCCAGGACAGCTGACCCCAACTGACCAAAGGGATATTCCATACCATGTGAAGTCATGCTCAGTATATAAAGCTGGGGGAAGAGGAAGGAACGGGTGGATGTTTGGAGTGATGGCGTTTTGTCTTCCCAAGTAACCATTATGCGTGATGGGGCCCTGCTTTCCTGCAGTTGGCTGAACACCTGTCTGCCTATACGAAGTAGTGAATGAATTCCTTGTTTTGCTTTGCTTGCGTGCACAGCTTTGGCTTTACCTATTAAACTGTCTTTATCTCAACCCATAGGTTTTCTCACCTTTACTCTTCTGATTCTCTTCCCCATCCCACTGTCAGGAGCAGCTGCGTGGTGCTAGTTGCTGGCTGGGGTTAAACCACGGCACAGGGATAGACACTTCAGAAGTTGAACTACTTTAACCATAGAACCAATTTATCTCTTTGTGAGCATACTTACAGTATTCAGTATGCATTTTTCAGTTTCTACTTAAAAAAAAAAATAAAAAAAAAAATAAAGAAAGAGAAGCTCTGTGGACGACCATAACACATTCACTGTGACTCATCATTCATAGTGAACTCAGATTTAAAAGGGCTATGTGTGGATGGAAGAGGCGATGAAATTGGTTGCATTGATAATACAAATCCTAGCATTTTTTGAGATATGTTTATTTGACGTTACAGTTTTGGTGTTCTGCTCACATTCTGGCCTTGTGTTTTCCTAGATTGCAAATGATTAAAAGAAAATTTATCATGCATTACCATACTGGAGACTTTGAGCTGCATCCAGAATCTTGGACACATGTCTAGAATGGAAAACTTGCTGCAATAGCTGTTATTCTTCATGTGGACATGGGGGCTTTCCAGGACACATTGTTTTTTAAGGAGATATGAGACAAATTATTGGAAGACATCTGTAGAGTTACAAAATGCACAGAAACCATCTCTCGTATAGGAAATCCCTGATCCACAAATTGTTGGGCCTGGGACAGTACAGTAGCAGTATAATCAATCAATGACAGTACCTCTGTTTCATCATCTCTCCATATTTTTCTCAATTCCACTTCTTTTGTTCATATCATTCATAGTTCTTAATTTAATCCAGATTTAATCAAACTGGTCATGTGTACCCTTATTCCAACCCGGCTACCAGCCATAAGAAAGCTTATTTTCTCTTATTTTTCATGCTAGACACCACAGCAACTCCTACTAGTTGGAACACAATCTGCAGGAAAAGTACAATTCTCCCACTTTTGAGAGGTTTACTTCCTTCAAAGAGATGGAATTTTTCTCTGTGAAGATGGCATGTGCTGACGCACAAGAGTTGTGTACTTGGCAGATTTTTATGGCAAAATGTGTAACTGTAAGCCAGAGGAATATCTTCTATCGAGATTTCTTTCTACATGGCAAGGGCTAGCACTTTTTCCAGCAAAAGGGAGGAAAGCATTCAAGTTAAATGAGGTACTACTTTTTCTTTACTAGTTCATTCTCAGAATGAAGAAATGGTTTTAACTGAAAATTTCTATATGTTATTCCAAGGCATGCACTTGGTACAGGAAATTTTAGTCCAGACTCCTTGAGCTCAGGAAGCTTATCAGCATTGAAAACAGGACCTTCAATTGGAAACCCTGAGGCAAGATTTTCTAGAAGTTACCATCTCCGCAATACCCAGATGGGAACAAACACACTAGAATTAGAAGTGTGCGGTGTCAGTTAAGGTGTTTAGTGTCTCATGAATTGCAAATCTGAGAGGAATATTCCAAGTAAAATGTAGTTATTCTATTCCAAACTGTGAAAATTGTATTATTAACGAACCTCTTCAGGGCTTCCTGAGACCTTTATAGCTGTCTTGATATGTTCTGGTTGAATATTATTGACTGCTACAAATTACCCTTCTGTTATATTCCTCTTTGCTGTGAAGCAGAAATTTAACGTTAGTGTGCTACAGAAGACAACTTTCTTTCCGTGTCTGTTTTAGAATTTTCAGTTGTGAGTTGAACAGATACTCCAAATTACTTATTGTTACACTCCAGTGATTCCTAAAAAGATCAATGACAGAGCATGGCATAATAGGGTTAGGTAAAAGTAAACAATTTTTTAAAATGTAAAAATAAAAGGAAACTATACTCCTATGAATGTTGTTGTTATTACATAGTTGTTGCTATGAAAATTGTTGTACTGTGAATATGCTTCCCCCTGACTAGCAATGGTTCAAGTGTGTACTCATCAGACAGGGCAATAAAGATAATTTAAGTCTTGATGATTATTCCGTTGTGATTGGTAATGGAAATGCAAAGGAAATGACTGCTCTGCATTTCAGGAGGGGAGGAAAAAGACAAAAAGGGTAGAAAAATATCAGCAGCTAAGGGAAAAAAAAATCAGAATAAATTAACAGAACAGGCACTTCTAAGTGCTAAGAACTAAGAAAGCAAACTGCTGCAAGCCCAGTACTCGGAAGACATCCAGATACTTGCAGCAGAAGGCTCCAGCTATTTATTCCAGTCCTGCTTTTCCTGTTTCTTAGCCAGCTCTTAATATGTGAGAAAACTTTCCCTTTTGTCCTATGGTATCTTTAGATTATTTAAGAGCCTTAAGGAAAGAAATTAACAAAGAAAGGAAAAGGGACAAATAAAGAGACGTTTAACAATGTAGAGGAGAATACAGGTAGAGCCTAGGAAAGATCGGTGCATGGACATAATCATTTCATTGTGCTCATATATAATCCTGGGAACTGAGCAGTGATGTGGCAAAACTTATCAATGACAAAATTTTCAAAACAGTCAGATGAAAAGTGACTGTCAAAAGTCTCAGGTTTTGTGTTATCATCACTTTCTCTGCATGGGTCAGGAGCTTTCAGCTATCTGTTACTACCCAGGAAAGATTTTGGCATGACTGTTCTTTATACTATGAAGAGTAAGTTCAAGGCTTCATGATAACAAAATAATAATAACAATGAAAGTACTTGGGAATAGTAGGAAAGAAGCAAACAGAAAATCTCAGGTTATCATTATGCCATTTTCTAAAACTCTATCTCATCCATCACACAGTTCAAGTCCCCTCTTCTCATGAGAAGATTTTTAAACAGCAGTGTGGAAGAGAGAGGAGGTAGATATGGAAAAGGGGTATAAAATTTTGAACGTTATGAAGATATATAAGCAATAATCATCCACTGTTGAGTATAAGGACTATCCAGCAGCCAGTTTAAATGAAACAACAGTAAAGTAGAATTTTTACATATGATAGCTCAGCAAGATTTTCCACAGGACTCCAGAAATGAAGACAGTCAAAAGCAATTGTGCAAATTAACATTAGGAAGATTTCTCAAATTCTATTAAACATAATGCTACAGTCTCTGGCTTGGGAATCAAGAAGATACCACTCAACTTGCTGTATTTTTACAGACTCTCCCTCGTGGGAGATAATGGTCAGAGGTGGCTTTTGGTGATTCAGTTAATCTCCACTTAATGAATTGAGGTGAAAAAAAATGAAGGAAGATAGAAGAAAAAAACCTGTCCTAGTTCATAAATCTAGCAATAGAAGGGAATTCTGTCTTTCTATATATTGCTGACGCAGATACCATTGCATCTTCCAGGTTAAGATAAGCAGAGTGGGAGAATGTTATAGCCAGGTAGTGTATATTCTAACGATCTGCATTCTTGCGTGCTTTATCCTATAAGGAAACAGCAGAAATATCTTAGAAAATATGCAAAGCCTATCTGCACATACCTTTCTGTGTGCATCAGTCAAACGCTTCCTAAAAACTTGAGCTGTATGCTAGGAAGCTTGTACCTTTTGTGCTTACACACCTAAATTTGCATTATGTCCCTACTCTTTGAGCCCAAATCCATTGGGAAATTTACATTTCAGCAGGAAAGCATGTGGGTGGGAGAGAAGAGACTTGAGCTTCCTTCAGCTTGGAACTGTTACACCCAGACCTGCAGTGCAGATGGGCTGAGGAGGACATCCATCTGATGTCTCTCCTTTCTTTAAAGAAGAGATGGGGAAACACCTTTTGTAAGAGCAAAGGATGCCCAAACCACTGAATGACCCTGCTTGCTCTTTTTGCCAATCTAGGCTGTTGGGGAGAGGTGGAAAATGGGCTTTGGAATAAGGAGGGAGGAAAGAAAAAGCTACCTGCTCTCTAATACTTCTGACACCCTCAGCAGGCTGGCTTTTGCATCAGGTCTTAGCAAATATAGGCAGGTACTTTTGCTTGTCACTGAGGCCAGGAATAGCTGCTGCTAAGACTGGATGAAGTAGCTTACTTGCTTGGTTCCCCTGAATCCCAGATGCAGGCAGATACTGCTGCTAAGGTCAGACCACCTTGATATGACTGAGCAAGAGGGAGGCTATGACACACAAGCATCAAATTAATTTCCTGAATGTGGAGGGAGGGTATTTGCTCACTTATAAAACACATAATAAAAAACTAGGTTACTCACAAGGTCTGCTGTGCCAAAGTTTGATGGGGGGGGTGGGGGTGGGGAGAATGGGGTACAGGGTGTACGAGGGCAAACTGCATCAAGGGTAGCAAGAGGGACGGACAGGTTTGAAGAAAGCAAATATATGTCACCAGGCAGAACTAGTGTGGCTAGGTCTGAAAAGTGCTTTTTGGCTGTTTCAGTAGCAGGTCCTCTCTGCGTGTATTTCCTACAGATGAAGAATAGCAGCCTAATGCCCCAGGCTACGTGTCTGCTGAGCAGCTATGAATGCAGGAGATGAGCAATGACTTTGCACATCTCCATGCAGAGAGCTCCTTTCTGGTGTTTTCTTGGTAATCTGTGTCTTTCTGCACAGCTACTGAGATTCATATATGGAGGGAGAGTTTTGATTTTTGCAAGAATATAGCAACAGTTTTTTTATAAAAGTAATCTCTTTCTCTGTGCTGGTTCTATGCATATAGTCTCAATAGTGCTGTAAAGACAAGTAAGTGTCTACAAGAACACAGGTTTTCTTTTGTTTAGTGAAATTTGCAGTGCAAAGTAGAAATAATCTCTTAAAAAGAGTATCTGGTAGTAAAAGCTGTTGTCAAGCTGAAAAAGGAATGGAATTAGAAGCAATAAAATTCTTCACTAGCTTTCACAGAGGAGAAAGGGATATGAAAAATAAGCAATGAAAACATGTAGCTCTTCATAACAGTTTTGTTTTTCCTCATCAAAAGCCAAATTGTGGCTTATCTAATGTGTGAAAATGCTCTGTCTCTCATTCTCTTGCTTGTATGCTGTGTATATCATCTAACACGTCCAGGAGAAACAATCTGATGGCACATTCGGTAGTGTGGAGTGGTTTCTCTTGTGTCAACACATGCAGTACTTCATAGTGGCTGTTCGCGTGCTTTCCTGTTTCTGCTTTCCTAGCTGTAATTAACTTGAGGAACTTGAATTAAATCCCTGACTTTGCGGACTGCTGAAAGAGGACAGCAGGAGAGCCGTTAGCTTTGTTTCCTTCCTCTCTCCTATTTCCAGTCTGCTGAGGTAGGTAGAAACCTGTCTGCTCCCTTGTCTGTGATGAGAGCTGTGTTTCTGAGCTATCAATTAACTTTGCGTTGTGCTGGCTTGTGGTCCTCTCCCCTTCCTGCGAGAACTTTCTGGCAATCACCCAGGTTCTGCTGCAGCCTTGTCAGTGGCATTTCCATGCCTCTTACCTACAGGGCATTTCAGACGAGTTCAAGGGGGAAATGTGAACAGAGAAATGAATACTGAGTTGCTTAGAGATACTATGGGAGCTTAAGTGAATGTGAGGCTTCTTTGGAGCAGAAAATTTCCATTGGCCTTACAGAGCAGACTTTGGCATTTTGTGCGTGTGGATGCTATGGAAAACTGATGGTGATAGTCTCTTGAAAAACAGCTCAGATTTGGTCCAAAGCATATGTGAACATACTGTCTCTCAGCAATTAAATTAACGCTCATATGTTCTTTTTGTGACAAGTGAATTTGTAAATATTGGTAGTCTATTATGAAACAGTTTCAGGGAAGAAAGGCTGGCATAAGTTTCTTGCTGTTTCACTGGCGGAAATGATTAAACAGTAATTGACATTTAAATTATTCATAGTTATAGTTTCTACAGAATTTTGGGGGGCATTATTAACCTTTAAAAATGTTTAATATTTTCTGCTTTATGTGATATAAGATTCACATATTACTGTAAAACAATGAGTAATTAGTTTTGCTTATGTGATATCCCTTAAACAGTATATTTGAAACTAATATTGACTAGCGTTATAGCAATGGTTATAGTAGTACACGTAAACTGCACAGCACTCTAGCTAAACTTATTAAAATTATCCAATATAAAGAGCTGATAATCTTCAATAGTATTTAAAAACCATCATAGATATAAGTGACTTAATGTTGATGCCAGATACACAGAACAAGATGAAGTTTAATAAAACCTCAACAACTGAGCATGTCATTACCCTCAAGCATGGTTACTTAACCATGCAAAACTGGCATGAAAATCCTCCAGACTGGAATGATGATGACGACGTGCAGTTATTATGATTCCGGTGAATATATTTGCCTGGGTGCGGTGCAAGGTAGTGAGGCAGTGGACAGATTGCTTGTGGTAGTCTGCAAATTAAGCATATTGAGTTAATAGCATTTACTATCTAAATACCTTTCAACACTTTGTGTGATGGAGGAAGGGAAATTTCCTTCTTCTGATTCTACAGATTTGAAAATTGAAATAGAGGGCTAAAGTGAGTTGTATGCCAGGCATTAGAAAAACAAAACAAGTCTCGTAGTCTGAAAGAAGAAATTTCATCCAAGAGGTGCTGAAGAATTTATTCTCCATTTGTGGAGAAAAATGTTAATTGCATTAATAATTAGTTATAACCAAAACTACATTTTTCCTCCTTTCCAAGCAGTTCACACTTCTTTTTCTGCTTCCACATCATGCTGTCCCAACTCTGTCCTTGGCTGTTTGGTACCCGGACAATTTCATCTTATATCATTCCTTACTTTATTCCTATCCTCCATCCTGTGTCTTGTTTTCCTTCTAGTCACACAACCTAATGTCCTCCTCTGGGACCAGTTGGGAGACTTTGCAGTGCTGGTTCTTGCAGCACTTGTTCTTCCTAAAGACGAAAACAGACAAAACTCATAAAGATCAAACAAACCCAAACAGAATTACCAGAATATTCAGAGAGCACCTAAAAATTAGTCACACTCAATTATGTCTCCTTCTTGTGGAACCTGCTTATTTACTGTTTTTATTTAGCTGTACTTTAGACATAGATCTCTAGGTGCCCTCTTCATGTGTGAAATTCCTACTTAGGAAAGAAACCTTGTTCACTTGATTCTCCTCTGTGTTGTTCTGCAGGCTGTTCTACCCACTGCTAGTACTGCGTATTGCACCAGTGGCATTTTTGGCTCTATTGTGCATGAGCTGACAGGTGCTATTTAGAGTTTGCTAAAAGTTTGAGGCATCAGCTAAGCTTTCAAAAGTAGAGCTTATAAATATTTCAAAACTTCTTGATCTTCTAGAATTATTATTAGCATCCTATGGCACCCTTAGAGACTACCCCAGAGGAATGTTTTGTTACAATTTGACTGCAGTTCCTTTCCCATGCTCCCCCTTCAAATCAACAAAACAACTTTTTTAGAAGAAAGTTCTTCATTGATCTCCTTTGCTAGTGAGTCATACTGTGCAGCAGTTAGTAGCAGTTTTTAAACTAACACATCAGACAGACTATAATTCTGTGATAATTTCCAGCCTTCAGTTTCCCCAGGAATAGTCTCATTCATGTCCAAATGAATGTGTCCTATATTACTGAAATCTTTGATATGCCGAGACACAGGTGTTGAACTAAGAATATTAAATAGGGTACCAAATATAAAAAGAAATGGAGATGTTCTATAAATGGATTTCAATGGGAGGAAAAAAATCAATATCCCCTTCATCCATATGTTTTTGTAGGAGCAGAGATAGATAATAAAATATATAAGAACGCAACATATATTGCAGTCTTTTAAGTATTTTAACTTGTTATTATTTTTTCCCTCTATTTTTAGAAGTTCCACGTTTTAACTGACAATTAACCCCTTATCAGACTCATTTGTATTTTATTCTGTCTTATAAATTGGAAGCTTAGTACTTAAGCGGATCTTACAACCTCTCATGCCATTTTTCTTTTGATAGGTGAAATCAGAGGCAACTCTCCCTATTATTTCTGTGGATTTGGATTCCTAAAGATGGTGAAAGGCATTCATATGTTATGCTGAGTGGAATAATAATAATGATGAGGGCAATAATGATGTAACACATAAAACAATAATAACTAAAACCAACCCTGCCAGTGATGTACCTCTTTCAAAGCAAACTTCTTGGACTGCTTCAAGTACTGTGCTCCTCTACTCTTTTTTTCCTAATCTTGCAAAAGCATAGTTCATATATAATGAAGCTTGTCTATATGAGCATCCTTTATTGATATCCTCAGCTATTTACTGACAGCACTCTTTTTCCCCTTAAAAACCTAATTTCAAAGAATTCCATTATAAAATATACAATGATGCTACTTAAAGTGTTAATAACTCTTGGTTATGTTTGTTGTCTGCATTGTGGGACCAAGGTATATGAGCTTTGTTCTCTCTTTCACTCTTAAGTCTTAGTTTTGGGGAGCTGCTCTTCTTTTTGAGCTGATAGCTTTTCCGCTATTAACTGTTAAGCATATACAAGCGCCAATAAATAACCGGAAACTGGAAAAGGGAGTTGGTCAGTGGAAGACTTTATAGCACTGTATCAAAACTGAATTGTCTTACGTGAAGGCTGAAGCCTGATCTAACCCTAACTCTTGCTGTGGGAAAAGGAGCAAGGATATGAGTCACACAGAGGTTGTTTTGCTTCTACTGCTGGGAATGCGGGAGGAAGGTTAAAGATGGTTACTTTTCCTAGGAGTAGCTAGCTTGATTCTGGCAATGGCTGCTGTTCCACATGCCCAAACTAGTCCAAAATGAAGACCTGCACATGCAAGCAAATGTCTTAGTTTCAGAAGTGCAGTGTACCTAGCAACTCCCTCTAGAGCAAAATGTCTGGTGGACAACATAAAAAGTTTTAAGGTAGCTCTGCAGCATATTACATGATCTTGCTGATTTGATTTTAATTTTAAATACTTTTCTTTCCTGTTCTTGCTACTGTTTAAATAGGAAAGACGGTAATTTATATTTGATCTTTTTAACATTCACAGGTTTTGGTAATGTCAAATGCTCACGGAAAATTTAAATGCATAGCTAAAGCTTTTAACATTATGATCCTGACTGCTCAACGTTATAATCATCTGACCCAACTATTTTTGTTAGAAAACAAGTGCAAATGTGTAAGTGGAAAATGCAGACTAGTTTGCAGAACTGGGTCTTGCTTCACAGAGATCACTTTTAAGAAGTGCTGGTTAAATGGAAGCAGATTTCACTTAAATAATTTTCTGCTCTGGGGAGAAGAGACATTTCTATTGGCAATTTAATTTGCAACTTTTAAACTACATTTAATGTACTCTTCCCCCACATAATTACTGCTTAAATGTTGAAAGGCAGTGTACAGAAAGCCATCTGACTCATTAATAAGAATTTAATTTTGTATAAACTATAAATAGAACACGAATGCTACTTTAATCTTGTTTACTAGTGTAGTTTCAGATAAAATTGGCTTTCTTACTTATCCCTATCTTCAAATTCTCAAAACTAACTCTATTGTAAAACACAGAGCTGTTAAAAGGCAATATGACAGATACATACTGTGAGGTTCTTCTGCTCAAATATTTGGATAGGCCTATCTTGGAAAAGAGAAATGAAACAACCTTCTTTCATTTCAGTGGTCATTTGCTGTTGTCCTTTATTTCTCAAGTGTTGCTGTGAGGGGACCTACTTAAAACCTTAAATGTACACTGGTTTTAGAGGCATTCTAGACAACTTACTGCATTATTATTATGATGCATGCTGCTACATAACCAGCAGCAGTGATACAGTATAGGCACAGGGAGTTGGCTGGGTTACTAGACCATGTAGGGTAGCAAAAATATCTGGTACAGGCAGTGTGTAGTCCTTGAACAGTCTAAGGGCATCTGCTGCTGTTTCTGCAGCGTGTGGGAAGGTGGATAATGCTTCCTCCAATTGCCACGGCAGCGTGCTTCAGCTCTCCAGGGCTTTCCTGTTATTCATTGTCACGCTTCCACCCTTTTCCAAGGCAGAATTAGCCTACTTTAATCTCCTCCTCGAGGAGGATTCTTGTTCTGGGCACACAGCTATGGAAAAACATTAACAAAAAAACCTCTAAGGAATTGTGATCTGAATGCCTGGAAAATTCAGTGTGAGACATGGCTAGTGATTAGAAATGTCGTATCTGGCACAGACTATGGGATTTCTCCATCTCTCAGCTTCCCTCTTCATGAGTGCAGGCAGGTTCACATCGGCATTCACATAATTGTGTCTTAACTGCTATTGCTTCTTAGTGTAAGGAGTTCAAAAGGTGTTTTCCTTACCAGCCTTCTCAGTGGATGCTCCTGTGGCAGTAGGATCTGGGAGCCTTTACATCATGAATTAGTATCCCCCTCCAATATCTTTATAAACTGAAGATACCAACTTGGTATGAAGAATTTCACTAGCTTCTTTCTTTCTCTAATGTTTTTACTCTTCAGCCTTACGAAAAGGTTACGTAAGTTGTGTTAATATTTGTAAATATGTTGATTGCTAGTAAAAAAAAAAAAGGGCCACAAAATCTTGTAATCTTGGCAGAAAAGGCTACTATGGAAAGTACAACCAGGTTTAAGCAGGATTCTGCTACGTTTTCCCCTGCAACCTAGCAAAGATATTAAACAGCAAATGCTTTTCTAATATTGCCATAGTTTGAAAATAGAACTGACCATTTTAAGGGATGGCAGGTAGCTGCAGGAAACTCTACAAAGAGAAACTGAGTCAGGTCCCTGCTGCTGTCTTCCTTTTGGCCCCTGTACTCCTTTGCCATGGGTGAGTAAAATGAGCGTTTCTGTTGCCTTTATTGACTTTGGTCAGAATATGCATTATCGTACTCTCTGATGCTGTGTGTTTCTAGCTAAGATATCTGTCCTGCTGCCTGAAGGAATTCACTTCTCAGCATCCTCACCCCCTTCTTTTTTTTCTTCCTGTTTCAGGGATGTAGACGTGTATCAGCAATATTTGAAGCAAACTAGATATTTTAGAGAACAATAAATTATGATATGAGGTGAGATGAAGATTACAATAATTGCACAATATTTAGTTATGTTCTTCGCACTTTTCTAGGAGGTACATCTCGGAGTAATACCAGTTAGTATTGTGATGTGGTAATATAATCAATATCTTGGTCCTGTTCACAGTTCATTATTTCAGTAGTTCTTGGGCAAGATTCCTCAATTTGTGAATATTTACTCTTCCCCCCCCCCTCCATATTTACTTATTTACTTGTACTTGAATGAATTAGTGAGATTTTCAGTGGAACACATGATGGATGTAGAAATTTTTTTGTAAATAAGATCAAATATGAATGTATTATCCTTATTTTCTTTACTGTACTTTACTAGATGAACTTTCTGGGAACTGGAGAAGGTAAATGACTGAATGTTAGACCTCTGTTCATTCTCAAAAGGCACAGTCACAAAGTATGTAACTCTTGCCTCTATAAAATTCTTGTGAACCATAGTGAATACTGATAATGTGCAGAGCAGCAGAAGCAGTCAATAACTATTTACATCAGGTAAGAAAATGTTAATTTGTTAGATTTTGCAATCACACATAACCAGACATCTTTGCTACAAATAAAAGCTGCTTAATTAAGCATATTTCAAAAACAGAGCTTTGGAAATTTAGTCTAGTGCAGCTGCTTAGAAGTGTAAGAAAAAACAAGAAACTTCATACTTTCAAACAACAAGGTTTTTTTATCACCAGAGGGCACTATCCTTCTAGGCTAAGATTAAACTCTTGTTAGATGGTTTTACATCTTGGGAGCTTTTTTAATTTAAGAAAAAGAATTTCAGGCAATAGTTAGTTTTTATTTTTTCTTACTTACATATTCATTTAAATAAATACATTCTGATCATCTTCTCCTTTCCCTTAAGTTTTTCATATTTATATAGGAAGAATATCTAGATGATTTTCTATTTTTAGAAACCTCAAACAATTTGTGGAAAATGCAAAAAGGTAAATGTTTTTGTACAGCCATGTTGGCTGCCGCCAATCACCTACTTATTTCCCATGTGCCTTAGCAGAGCTTGCAGGAGGATCTGCTCCATGATCTTGCTGGGGACAGAGATGAGATCGACCAGCCTGTACTTGCCTGGGTCTTCTTTTTTTCCCTTTTTAAAAATGGGGGTCATGTTCCCCCTTTTCCAGTCAGTGGGAACTTGACCGGACTGCCACAACATCTCAAATATGGTGGATAGTAGGCTTGGCAACTTCATCTGCCAGTTCCCTTAGGACCCGTGGACGAATCTCATCAGGTCCCATGGACTTGTGCACCTTCAGGTTCCTCAGCTGGTCTCAAACCTGGTCTTCTCCTACAGTAGACAGTTCCTCATTCTCTCAGTACCTGCCTTTGCCTTCTGCAAATTGGGCGATGTGGCTAGAGCCCTTCCCAGTGAAGACTGAGGCAAAAAAGTCATTGAGTACCTCAGCCTTGTTCATGTCCCGGGTGACCAGGTCTCCCATTTCCTTCCTCAGAGGGCCCACATTTTCCCTAGTCTTCCTTTTTGTCACTGATATACCTATAGAAGGCTTTCTTGTTACCCCTGACACCCCTGGCTAGATTTAACTCTGTCTGAGCTTTAGCTTTCCTAACCTGATGCCTGGCTGCTCAGACAATTTCTCTGCATTTCTCCCACGCTACCTATCCTATCTTCCACCCTCTGCGGGCTTCCTTCTTCTGTTTGACATAGTCCAGTAGTGCCTTGTTCATCCATGCAGGTCTTCTGGTGTTTTTGCCTGACTTCCTCTTTGTCGGGATGCATCGCTCCTGAGCTTGGCGGAGGTGGTCCTTGAATATTAGTCAGCTTTCTTGGGCCCCCCTTCCTTTCAGGACTTTATCCCACTGCACTCTATCAAGCAGATCCCTGAAGAGGCCAAAGTCTGCTCTCCTGAAGTCCAGAGTAGCAAGCTTACTGCATGACCTCCTCACTGCCCTAAGAATCTCAGACTCCACCATCTCATGATCACTGCAGCCAAGGCTGCCCTCGAGCGTGACATTCCGCAACAGTCCCTCCTTGTTGGTGAGAAAAAGGCTCAGCACGGCACCTGTCCTCGTTGGGTCCCCTATCACTTGGAGGAGGAAGTTATCATTGACATATTCCAGGAACCTCCTGGATTGCTTATGCCCTGCTGTGTTGTCCTTCGGACAGGTATCGGGATGGTTGAAGTCCCCCATGAGGACCAGGGCTTGTGAACCTAAGGCTGCTCCTATCTGGCTACAGAAGGCCTCATCCACTCAGCCTTTCTGGTCAGGTGGCCTGTAGCAGACCCCCACTGTAACATCACCTGTCCCTGCCCTTCCTCTAATCTTGACACATAAGCTCTCAGTCCAGTCCTCATCTGTCCCCACAGAGAGCTCCATGCACTCCAGCTGGTCTTTGACATAGGGGGTGACACCCCCTCCTTGTCTCCCCTGCCTGTGATTCCTGAAGAGTCTGTATCCTTCCATTTCAACACTCCAGTCATAGGAGCCATACCACCATGTCTCTGTACTGGCAATTGTATCAGTCTTGCAGGTGTGTACACATCTCTAACTCCTCTTGTTTGTTCCCCATGCTACGTGTATTTGCATAGAGGCATTTAAGTTGGGCCCTCGATGAATCTAGCTCCTTGGCTGGAGTCGCTGTTTTTCCTTTGAGCTGCACTTCAGGTGCTCTCCTGCTGACCTGCAACCCATCTCCAGGTTTTGGGCCTCTACTACTGGTGTCAGCATTGTATTGGTAGGAGCATGATGGATTGCGGTCGCCCTCCACCAGTAACTCTAGTTTAAAGCCCTCTTTGCAAGCTTGGTGAGCCTCTGACCAAAGCTGTTCTTCCCCTTCTCTGACAGGTGGATCCCATCTGGCCCCACTAGACCAGGTTTCTCAAAGCGAGTCCCATGATCCAGGAAGCCAAACCCCTGGCTGTGGCACTAGTCCTGTAGCCAGTTATTGATTTGCCAGATTTGCCTGGCCCTATCAAGCCCCTTCCCCTTGACCGGGAGGATTGATGAAAAAAGTACCTGTACCCCAGAGTCCCTGTCTGCTGCTCCCAGGGCTCTGTAATCTTTCTTGATAGTCTTCAGGCTGCTCTCAGCTGCATCACTGGTGCCCACATGGAACAGCAGCAGTGGATAATAGTCTGAGGACTGCACGAGGTTTGGTAGTCTCTTGGTTGCATCCCTGATATAAGCCCCCGGCAAGCAGCACACCTCCCTAAATAGTGCATCAGGCTGGCAAATGGATGCCTCCATAGCTCTCAGAAGAGAGTCGTCTACAACTATCACCCATCACCTTTTTTTAGTTGGACTGGTTGTTACACATGGAGCCGATCAGGTAGTCTTACTCAGCTACAGTGCCTCTCCTGATACGGTAGGTTTTGCCTCTTCTCTCTGCAGAGCAGTGAAGCGGTTCTGCAAGGACAGCTCAGTTTTTGGGGGAAGTCTCTTCGTCCCGCTGGTGTTTGCAGTTACAAGCTTCCATTCTGTGTTACTGGCCTCCCTTCCTTCTGTGTGTGCCAGCATGGGAGTTCTTGACTACTTGGCTAAGGGTGGTGGGTCCGCTGCAGGCTGCGCTTGTAACCAGCTGTCTATCTCCTTGTCAACCTCCCTGATGCTACGCAGCCTCCTCACCACCTCCTGCAGCTCAGCCACCTGCTGCAGTATGTATTCCACCTGGGCATACCTTTTGCAGGCAGCTGTGCCCTGGGAGAAAGGTCGAGGCATCTCCTGCAGTCTGAGGTCTGCACTGCAGCCTCTCCCTTCACCAGTTCCATCTGGGTAGAGGCATTGGATATCGCAGAGGCCTGAGCCTGAGCTGCAACTTTTGCTCTCAGACGAGTGCCCACCATTCTGCCTTGAGTGCCCTTAACCTGTGCAGATGGTCACAGAACAGTGCTTGACCAGTGGAATGCTCTTCATTTGAAGAGGCGCCCTTCTCACATGAACAGATGCGCCATGCCCTGTTTGCCCCACTCCCTAAGGTGCTTTTTTTTTATGGGCAGGGGTTGGTCACTGTTGGTCTGGCAATGCCCACGCCTCATCAGTGCCTCCTGCAAGAGCTGCCGGCTTCTGGCACGTGTCTCCACTGCCCCGGTGTGTCCTTACCTCAGGAAAACCATCTGTGCACTGAGCTCCGCAGCTCTGCTACTGTTTGGCCCAGCTCCAGAGCAGCTCCCCTTGGTGACTGATGTAACATATATATGTGTGTATATATAAAAATATATGTTTTAGATATATTATATATAACACATATAATACATATGCATATAAAATGATTATATATTTTATATAAAAATAAATATTTTTCATATATATAAAAACCATATCTTTAAATGCACATTTGTACATTTTCCTGTCTTCATGTCATTCTCTTATTAACCAGAGGAGACCTTAATTAGTCCTTTGGACTATGGATGTCTTCCTTGTATGTGTCTTTACTAACTACGTACCAGTCCTGCTCAGGTTCTGTTAATTCAGTTGCATGGGTGTGGCAATAAGACATCACATCTCTTGGATTTGCCTGCCTTGCATTAACTGTGTTACACACTGGACTGAATTCCCTTCTCAAGTATTCCAAAGATAATGATCTTGAACTGAAGTCATTATAACTTGCCTCTTTCCTAGCAATGATGAACACCCACAGCTCTTGCTTGTAAAAAGATACTTGGAACTGTCAAGTTATCAATCCAAACTTGTGATCGACAGAAAGGGAGACAAGAGTGCAAATGGGTCAATGTTTTTTGTTGCCTTCTACTGCTGTGTGAAATTCCAGTTAGTGGCGATAAATACTTCAAATGACTAAGAGACCCCAGCTCTCCAAGACTATTATTTTGTGTTTCACCACTAGCAGCAGGTTACATTATCTGGAAGTAGTGCTTGGTGTAGGGTGATGGGAGCTCCCACCAGGGAGGTGCCACCTGTGGTGACGGGAGCTTCCACCAGGGAGGTGCCAGCTGTGGCATGGCTGCTTTCATTTCCAGTCCCACCATGTTTATTCTTGGTCTGGATATTGGTGACTTCAAAACAGGGACAAAAATCACTGCTGTTGGAGTTTTCTGTAACTGCAGGCCACCACCTAGATGAAGAACAGACGGTAAGAAAATGTCTTGTCCTGGTTGACTAGAAATAGTGGTCCTTCATTTAAGGGCAAAAAGATTTACTTTGTGGAAGGGAACTCTCATAAGGAATTGTCTGAAAGGTAAAATCCTGCATGAATTGAAAGATTAGAAAAATTAAATGTAATTAACGTCTGCTGCCCCATGAAGGTTCCCATGGTGTTCATGGGTGTGCCTTTCAGTAAAGCAGATCAGGTGAAACTACCTTTCCTCTCTTCTCTGAGTATGTCCTGTTAACATCAGGCCTAGGTATACCCTTTATTCTTGATGGGTTTCTGTGACTGACCCTCTTTTCCCCTGACCTGCTTGATCTACTTTTGACTGGTCAGAGCCAGAGCTGCCATGAACCACCATGTACAGTCACGAGAAACTGCTTGCACAGAGCAGCATATGATTTGTTTTTCCGTAGGATTTTTGCAGGCAAAAAGATTAAAATAACAAATCCTTAGACACACACAGTCTTATCTAAATTTGGCTATTCTTTGCAAGCTTAGGCAGGTCCTTGCTGCCCAGTTACAATCTGCTTCTCTGCAAACTCTCTTTTTTCCATGCTGTGGCTTTTCAACTGTTTCCAAGTTCTGTTTAAAGTTTCTGCCTAACGTTTCCTGTTCAGGAGTTTTTCTCCATGCCTTTAATCTCCTTGAAGAAGAAGCTGTAGGAAAGCATTAAAGAACGTATAACATCAATTTGCTGCATGATCACAGCCCCTCTTCATACAGTGGCTTTTTGTGCCAGCTCTCCAAAAGTAACTTGAGCTGATGCAACTCCTTGGTTAACCCTTACCTGATTATTGCAGTCATCAAACCAGTGGAGATGCAATATTTGCTGAAAAAAATTAAGCCTATGTTTGTCTTACCCTACCAGAATAGCAAAAACAGGAGGCTGTTTTTCTATTTCAAGCTATGATGTAATGAAAGGACTGTGGGGATTCTTATAATCTACATTGCCAGCAACAAATGTCAAAATTATGGTAAATTTTTTATTCAGGAAAAGCTCTAAAGAATTTTCAAGAGGCCTTAACATGCATTTAGTTCTGCTATGAATAAAGCCAGTAGTATAATTAATTTCATTTGGAGAGAGTAGAGTTGAGCAAACAGTAATCACTTCTGAAAATCCCACTCAGTTTCTGAAGACCTTCTAAACAATATCAGATGCAAATATTAGAGTACCTTGCATAATACCTTACAGTATTAATGTCCCCAAAAAGTAGCAGTTACTGGCATTTTCTTCAGTGAGAATGACACTATCTTCTTCTGAAAAAATATCTTGTAGTTGGCAATGTGGGTGTCTAGTGTTCGAGAACATATCCTTTCTAACGCATAGTAGAACTTGTAAGATCTTAGCAAACTGACAAGAGAACTTTGTGTCTTTAAAAAACCAAAATGAAACAAAACCCGGCCTTGTACAAAGGTATTCTTGAATTCTGGCATCAATATGCAGCTAGTTGGTCACTTTTCAGTACAGTTGCCTTCGTGTCATTTGCAGCATTTGTCACTGACTTCTGCAGCAACTGGCCTTTATGGATGCAACTTGCAACTGCAATCTCTTCCATTTTATAAGTATATATGTGTGTGTATGTGATAGATAGATATAAACATATACATGGGGATATATGTAGTTACATAAATATTTACCTTCCTCAGTTACTGAATCATAAGGCTACATGATTGAAAAAGTGTTAGGTGTAAGTCCTTTTACTGTTTAAGTGTCACATTGAGGTGGGCAGACTTTAGAATGGCAGTTCAATCCTCAAAGACAAAGTAAATTCATTAAGTAGTGTCATTACTTTTCTTCCCCAAGAGGACAGCAGTGTTGAAGCCTGCTTGCAGTTTTGGTGTTTAACAACTGTTTGGTGTTTAACAACTCAACAACAAAATTTCAGTTCATTGCATGCGGGTTCTTGGAGTGACCTTGTTTGAGTGTGCCACAGAATTGTTAAGGATTTGAATACTCAATGATGGAAGCATTCTTCTGCCTTTGTGTTTTCCTATGGCAATTAGATATTGGTGATATATAATCCGTCCAAGGAAAAAGCAGCTGAGCCTGAGACTGTGCAGCTTTCAGTAATGTTTATAGATGCCCACCCTAGCTTTAAATGAGGTAACTTGGGTATTAGTAGAAATCTTGCTGCAGCAGCACAAGACTTACCATGAGTAATTTACTTTTCTCGGAAGCAGGATAAATTATCTCCTGCTGAGCATCATGTGGCCATGTCTGGGCAGATTCTCATACTCAGGCTTTCTCATTTCAAGCTTGCTCTAATCCTTACACCACATTGTAGTCTGCAGGATAGCTATAGCCCTTTGAACTGAGTTTTTAGTAGAACCAAAACTGAAGAAACATAGGGTTTTGAGTGACAGTCAAAAAGCAGCACCTGAGGGGTTGTTGGCAAAGAGCAGACACTGGAGGAAGCTTCTCTGGTTTTACAGAAGGCAGCTGCTCTTTTTCTGGTGGGCCTGTACATGGAATAGCTACTATGTGTGTGAAAAGCATAATGTAAAGCAAAACTCTGGGTAATCTAGCTTCATTAAGCAAATGTTTGGCTAAAATCTGACTGTCCTTGCAGTCTACTTTATGCAGCCTTAGGGGAGATGGCTTGGGTCAGAACTGTAAATTGAAGTAAACAGTTACGGCTATGGAAGCTGAAAAAGAAGAGAAAAGCAGAGAAATATTGCATCCTGCTGCTAGTGCAGAACTCTAGCTTGCAACCCACCCACCTTCTTGATTAGCATTCAGATCTAATGTTTTATGTGTCTCAGAGTTATTCTCTCAGTTATGTAATAATAAGTATTAAATGTGATCTGCGCAGCTGCATAATCAACAGCTGAACTGAATTTGTCCCACTACTGAAGAACAGGTTAATGTGCAAATGTGCATACTGTTCCTACATCTGTTCCTGTGGTCTCAGTAGTTAGTGTTGCTCTTGTGTTGTGGGCAACCTGTGTTTAAAAGATAAGCACTGCAAGGGGTGACTTAAGGTCTGAAGTAAAATTTCTGATGTTCTTACAGGACATGTTTTTGTGATTTATGTGGGCCGACATGGTGTTAATTACTGCTTCTTTAAGAGCTTAGATGAAAGAAAGACTGACACCAACTCTTCAGGACATTATTGTTCTTAAATTTCAGATGGCTGCACAGCATCAATAATTACATTCAGATTTTCAGCTCTCATGGAATGGATCTTGAAATGAAATAAAATCCTAAGTATCTTGTGAAAGCAGAAACAGTTGTGAATGTGTTCTCTAGCACAGGCATTCAAGTGTACAGGGCCCTGATTCTTCTCTGCATCCTGCCTATTCAGTTACTCACATCTGTATGGGAAGAGAGTATCCAGTAGTATTGGGAAACATTTAGTTGAATACCCATCTAAATTGATTACAGTATGTGAGGCTGTGGAGGGTCAAGCTTGTGGTACTTAGATGGAAACCTAAAATTTTGGAATAATATTTCTGACTCATCTTTCCACCTGCACAGCTATCAGGTTGCGACATGTATGAGATATTTCTTTACGTCCTTTAAAATTAGAAAAGACTATGTGCTGAATGTCAAAAGGTTGTAGACCAAGTCCACTAAAAAGTTCAGGGTAAGGTTCACAGTTTTTTGGCTTTGGCATGCTACCTCTAGTCTAAGGGCTTGTCTGCACAATGGAATTTATCATATACTGAATTGTTTTGAATAAAAAAGTCTTGTCTCCACTGGGCAATTCACTCATAGTGTAGTAACTGATGCCATACTGTGTTGCTTGGAAGCAGCAGTTAATTCCATCTTGTGATTTAATATTGCACTCTGCCTGCATTGCACAGTGCTTTGGCAGGCCTCCATTTGCCCTCCCATGTTGCTCAGGCCACCTGGTCTGCTACCTGTGTGCCTGTAGCTGCTCTGCAATCAGATAGGATAGAGCATTTGTTCCCTGTTTTTAAATGCTTAGGAGCATGCTTTCAGGATCTAGCAATCTATCCAATTACTATGGTTTTGTTTTCTAGTCTTCTTTTCTAGCTTGCATCCAACTGGTGCAACAACAACAACAAAAGATCCCCAGATGACAGAGAGTTGAGAGGCAAAGCAGTTCCCCAAAACCTAGACATCATAATGTGGTGAGAATGCTAACGGGGATGGTGAAACAGAGTCATGACCTCAGTATGTGTCTGGTACTGTGTCAGAAATTATGAATATGAAACCATCTTGCAGTAAAACTAGATATCTACTTTTTTTGGAAGCTGGAGCAGTGAAGGATTCAAATTCTGCTGATGAGGAATTAGTACACTTTTAGCACAAGCCTCTAGTAATTGACTATTTCACCTTTGGCACTGCTGGTGCTCAAAATCATAGAATCATAGAATGGTTTGGGTTGGAAGGGACCTTACAGATCATTTAGTTCCAACCTCTCTGTCATGGACAGAGGCACCTTCCACTAGACCAGGTTACTCAAAGCCCCAAAATAAAGACAAGGACTATGGGTGAGGTAATGATTTTAGATTAAGATTATCTGGTAGTCAGGGGGCAGCCAGCACCCTAACATCTTGTCCATGTCCTAGCCCCACAAGTCTGCCGGCAGGCTGGCAGAGGGACCGGTAAGCAGCATGGCACTGGCTTCTGCTGTGAGTGAGTCCTACAATGAACAACCACCCATTCTTCAGTTTTCCTCCTGAAGCCAGAGGCACACTGGATCACGCCGTAGCATGCTAGGCACAGCACCTTTCATGCTGGTTTTCCCGCTTCTTCCTCCCAGCAAGTCCTACCTGGCTGTACATTATGTTCAGAATCTAGCTGTGCTGGCGCTAATCGAAGGAAATCTTATAATAGAAACACGTTTGTTGAGGGCATGTCATTCTATAGTTCTGTAATCAAATATGTAGTACATAATGTATTTTAATTAAGCTGGAAATTAATTCAATTAATCAGTACCAGTCCACCCGCCCTCTCCTCTCTAACATCCTATGCTTCAACAATAAAGAAACTCCAGATAGGAAAATTGCACATTGTTGTTAACAAGACACTAACAGTGTTAACCTTTAGTATGCTGGGCAGTCACTGAAAAGCAGCATTTATTGAACAGGGGCCTCTGAGTGTGTAAAAGAATGACATTCTTAGACTCACAAAGTGCTCAAGTTGGCCCCGGTTCTTCAAGGCCAGGATGTTTTCCCATTCACACTAGGGAAGCTGTCTATCTCCTCCAGAATGTCAGGGGAGGAACATTTCAGTGACTTGTAGCGGCTGACCTCAGCCTTGCTCGTTTACTTGGGGGAGTCGTGCAATTTTTTTTCCTAACTGTTCTGTCACAGATGACCAGTATGTTACATCCATTCACTTGGATTTTGTAGGTAGGCACTTTCTTTACTTTGCTGACTGAGGACACAGGCCAGGGATATGTCCTCTAGTATTAATGGAGCTGCATGCAATGAATTACTTGTTTGCCTGTCTTCAGCACCTATGTCACTCCTGATAGCACCATCAATAAATATCTTGGCCACGTACTGTTTAAAGCTGTGGCTACAGACCTGTTAATGTGAAATGGAGTTTAAAAGAGTAGCCATCCAATGTGCCCTGAGTTCAGCATGACAGCTACCCACCTGACTAATAGAGTGTGCGAATAGAAAGTTCTTCTTATTGTGGATGCTAACAAGCCCAGGTGTTCAAAGAAATTGCCCATTTCAGTTGGTTAAAATACAATATTCTAAGGATCAAGAAGAGAAAAGTATTCAGTGAACCTCTCAAGTGCCACATAGCTCAAGGTACAAGGTGGTTTCTCAAAGCTGAGAGACAGGAGGCAAGACAAGAGGCACCAGAGGCCTGTCTGTGACAGACAAAGTGATAGGGAAGATGTTTTCTCTGAACAGGGAGAGAAGAAATAACCCCCAGTGACAGGGAAACCACCAGAGACAGTAGGGAATGCTGAGGCAGATGCTGTAGATGAACAGGCAGATCTTATTGCTAGAAGATATATTCTGTGGAAGCTGCTCTTCCAGTAAATGAAAGTGAACTTTTGTTGGGCCATGGGCTCAGGAAAATGTCCCATTGTGAACCCCAGTGCCCTATAGCCAGAATCTTGAATGTTTTGTACATTTTTCCATAAGACAAGTCACCACACCACCTGTTATGTATCTCTCCTGCACAAAGTTGCATAAGGCAGTTTATTACCATCATCACCAGTTTATAGATAACTGTCCTTCTGCCTCAGTTTCCTTTCTAGTAAAACCTTTAGCTGCATGCTTTAATAAAGGCTTTTTGGCACCTGTAGCTGTGAATGAATGACAAAGGCCATATGGGATGTCTGGGATTTGGTACAATAAACACCAGGCCTCCCAAGTTCTGTGTCTGTCTTACTGGCTGCTCTTTGTGATACACTAAGGGAGTGCTATAAGACTAAGGCATGTCTGTCCGACGTTCTGGGTGGTCTTGGTGCTGAAGGGGTAGTTGGATGGCATAGAAACACCATAACTCTTCCTGCAGCTGACTTTTGCAGCATAATTATTTTTCATTACTTCTAATGTTCCTACACATCTGGGACTTCTGTGAGTCAAGAGATGCAGTAAGTCACAAGCTGCTGCAGGGTTGTATTGTAGGTGCCTGGATCCATAAACGCTTGTCTCCCTGTGTGCAAAGAAGAACCTAACTGACCAAAAGATGGCGATGGCTTTCTGTGGGGCATTTCCCATGTCTTTGCTCGATTCCTTGTTTAGAGGTGTCAGGCTTTTCCTGTGTGAGCAGAGCGAGCTCTGCCTTGGATGCTCTGAACTCAAGCCTGGTATTTATGACTTCCTCATCTTTGGAATGAGTTAGACTGAAGGATTTCTGGTTGAACTACATGGAGGAAAACACTGTACAACCTTTTCCATCTGACCTATCATTAACTTAATTCTGGCTAATCATAGCTAAGTTTTTTTGTTTGTGTTTTTTTTTTTTTTCTTTTTTTTTTCTGGGG